>CM076575.1:88620852-88843522 GCA_034641835.2 Pinus albicaulis
CTGTATTCTCTGTCTCCGCCTCTGCTTCTCTGCCTCCTTTGGTTCTGCCTCCTTTCTCTGTCTTCGCCTCTGCTGCTCGACCGTTTCATTTTAACAGTCTTCTTCCACCTGTCTCCTTTGCTATCTATGCTGTCTCCTTTGCGCTGCTTGCTTCTCTTTTTGTTGCCCCGTCTCTGTAAATATACTCTCCCTCTGTTCTTCTCATGCTCCCTGTAAATGTTACTATACCATTCCCCAAAAAAAATGCTGTCTTCTTATTTGCTTCTGCTGCTATCCTTTATCTGTCTCTGCCTCTGCTGCCTCCTTTGCCATCAATGAAAACCTTTCCAACAGTCTCCCCCTTTGGCATTGATGGCAATACACTTCCTCTGCTTGCCTTTTAGGACCCTTTTTTCTGTTGCTCGCTTTTTCTCCCCCTTTGACATCAATGGCAAAGGGTTGCTCCTTTCCTAGTGTGCTTTTAAATCTCGTCCATGTTGCTCTGATCTTGAGGACCTGTTCCATGCTCTGTTTAGTTGCTTTGGCCTTTTTATAGCTCTCTTTGTCAACTAATATCCCCCTAGAATGATGTCTTCTTTTCTGTTCTCCCCTTGGACTGAAGCTTTCTTTTTCTTTCAGAATGTAGTATTTGAAGATACTACCCCTAGTTTGTTTCTCAGATATTCGAATGGCTCTGTAGCAAGAGGTTTTGTGAATATATCTGCTGTTTGTTCTTTTGTTGGCACATATTCCAACTTTACTACCTTTTGTGCTATTTGCTCTCTTAGAAAATGATACTTGATTGGAATATGTTTAGTTTTTGAATGAAGCATAGGATTTTTTGATATGCTTATCGCACTTGTATTATCACATTTGATAGAGATAGGTTCATCAATGCTTACCTTCATGTCTTGGAGGGTTTGCTTCATCCACATGACTTGTGTGCAACATGCTGCTGCTGCTATGTATTCTGCTTCTGCTGTAGATAGAGAAATAGATGTTTGTTTCTTGCTTAGCCATGCCACTAGACTTTCTCCTAGATAGAATGCACCTCCACTTGTGCTTTTCCTGTCATCCACACAGCTGGCCCAATCTGCATCTGTGTATGCTGTCAAAGTGAAGCTTTTTCCTTTTGGATACCAAAGTCCATACTGTGCAGTTCCTTGTAGATCTCTGAATATTCTTTTGACTGCTAGAAGGTGATTTTGTTTAGGTGCTGCTTGATATCTAGCCACAAGTCCTACTGCTAGCATGATGTCTGGTCTTGATGTTGTTAGGTACAACAAACTTCCTATCATGGATCTGTAGAGTCTTTGATCTATATCAGCAGATCCATCATCAGCACATAGCTTGCATCCCATGATCATGGGAGTTGACACAGGTTTGCAGTCTTCCATTTTGAACTTTTTCAACATCTCTTTTAAGTATTTTTCCTGTGAGATGAATGTACCTGTGTTATTTTGTTGAATTTGAAGTCCTAAGTAGAAAGTGAGCTCTCCAATCATAGACATCTCAAACTCTAATTTCATCTCTTCAGCAAATCCTTTTGCTAGCTCATCTTTGTTGCTTCCAAACATAATGTCATCAACATATACTACAACAATCAGGAGTTCATTTTCATGGGATTTTATGTATAGATTGTTGTCTACTCCTCCTCTCTTAAAGCCTTGTTTTTGCAAGTACTTATCCAGCCTTGAATACCAAGCACGAGGAGCTTGTTTCAGTCCATATAGAGCCTTCTTTATTCTGCACACATAGTCTTATTTATCTATTCATTAGAATCCTTCTGGTTGTTCCATGTAGACTTCTTCTTCTAGATCTCCATTCAGGAAGGTAGATTTCACATCCATTTGATATACCTTGAAGTCATGGTAGCATGTAAAGGCCAGAAACATTCTGATAGCTTCCATTTTGGCTATAGGTGCAAATGTTTCATCGTAATCAAGACCTTCAATTTGTGAATATCCCTTGCATACAAGTCTGGCTTTATTCCTGATTACCTGTCCTTGTTCATTCATTTTATTCTTGAATACCCATTTTGAGCCTATGACATTTTTCTCAGTGGGTCTAGGAACTAATTCCCAGGTATTGTTCTTCTCAATTTGGTCCAATTCTTCATTCATAGCATTCACCCAATGTTTGTCCTTGCTAGCTTCTTAAAACTTCTTTGGCTCTATTTGTGATAACATAGCTATGTATACCTCTTCTGTCTGTTTAGTTAGCTGCCTCCTTGTTTGGACTCCTACACTCTTGTCTCCAATGATCTGATCTTCTAGATGGTTCTTTTGAGTGTATCTTGAGGGGGCTTTTGAGCTCAGCTCAACATCTTCTGTTGTCTTGCTAGTTTCATCATCAGCTTGATTTTCTTCTTCATGATTGTCTGAAGGACTGCTGCAGTCTGTACTTCTTGTCTTGTTTGGAAGTTCTTCATCAAATCTTACGTCAATGCTTTCTACAATTTTTCGAAGAGCCTTGTTGTAGCACCTGTACCCTTTACTTTTGGATGCATATCCTAGAAATATCCCTTCATCTTCTCTTGCATCAAATTTCCCCAGATTTTCATCATTATTCTTTATGTAACACTTGCTTCCAAAGACTCTAAAGTGCTTGATTGAAGTTGGTTTACCATGCCATAGTTCATAGGGAGTCTTGTCACTGCTTGGCCTTAAATGAGCTTTGTTTAGGATATGCACGGCTGTGTGTACTGCTTCTGCCCAGAAGGTTTGAGGAATATTACTCTCTTGCATCATGGCTCTGGCAATTTGTTGTACAAACCTGTTTTGTCTCTCTGCTACTCCATTCTGTTGAGGTGTCCCTGCAATAGTAAATTGTTGCTTTATCCCATGTTCATTGCATAGGTCTGCAAAGTCATAATCTGTGAATTCACCTCCTCTGTCTGATCTGATGCATTTTAGCTTGCATCCTGTTTGATTTTCTGCTAATGCTTTGAATATCTTGAATTTCTCCAGTGCTTCCGATTTATTCTTGAGAAATGCAACCCATGTCATTATGGAGAAATCATCTATTATCAGCATGAAGTAGGATTCTCCACTTGGTTTTTTAGTTCTTGCAGGTCCACATAGGTCCATGTGCACAAGTTGGAGTGGTCTTCTTGTTGATAACTCATCTTTGGCCTTGAATGATGTGCGGGTCTGTTTGCCCAATTGAAAAGATTTGCATATGGTATTGGAAGGCCTTTTTATTTCTGGCATGTCTCTGACAGCTTTCTTCTTGCTCAGTCTGATGATATGATCGAAGCTGAGATGTCCCAATCTCCTATGCCATAACCATGACTCCTCAAGTTTTCTAATATGGCATGCTTCATCTTCCTCTTTCACTATGTAAACATTACTCTCTGTTCGAACACCTTTGAGCAGAGTCTTACCTGTGGTGCTTGATCTGACTTCACATTCTTGTGCTCTAAAAAGAACTTCACAGCCTTTATCACACATTTGACTGACACTCGGCAAGTTTTCTTTTAGCCCATCTACAAATAGTACATCTTGGGCCTTTCCTTTTCCATTATCTAGGTTGACTGAGCCTTTTCCTTTGATTTTTCCTAATTTATCATTACCAAAAGTAACATTTCCAGATTTATTTTCATCAAAAGTTATTAATTTTCTTCTGTCTCCAGTCATATGTTTTGAGCAGCCACTGTCCAAATACCATTGGCTTTTCAAGTCTTGAGCAGTTAAAGCCAGGTCACATTTGTTCACCTTCTTTTTCCACTGGAAGCATCCTTTTGTTTGGAGATTTTTGTGAGATGATGAACCACATCCTCTGAGAGGACATTTGGAAGGCATATGTCCAATTTTATTGCATACATAGAATTTTATCATAATTTTTGCAGAATTGTGAGTATGAGTAAAATCTCCTTGATTCATAAACCTCCTTGAGGTGTTGTAAATCAATCTTTGTCTATATTTTCTGCACTCAATGATTTTATGGCCAAATTCCTTACAATAAAAACAGTAACCATAGAAACAATTTGCATACCTGATGTGAGGTTGTCTTCTCCATTTGTTTGCTTGAGATAGTCTCTTTATTGTTTGCATCTTTTGCTGGTTTGAATTACTCCTCCTTGTATGACGGTATGCAACAATGTGTCCCAGCTTGTGGCAGGCATAACAAGTGGCATTTTTCATAGGAGGGAAGAATCTCCTTTGATTGCCTCCAAATTTGACATACTCAGGGGTATATGAGACTTTTTCTGTTGTCTGAGTATTTATTTCATTCTTCGTTATTAGAGGTTTCTTTTGGTTTCTGTCTCCCTCATTACATGTTTCTTCTTTTGTAGGAATTATTTGAGCTGCTTCATCAGCCTTCTTTGCTTTGACAAAAATAATATTTTTGTTTTCTTTTTCTTTGCTTTTACTTGATTCTCCTTCATAGCCTATCCCAGTATTTATAAGAGGAGATCTTTAAGCATCCAGAATTTCGTTCAACTTACCAGAGCTTGTTGTTTGAGAAGAATTTATAGACACTTTCCTTTGAGCATTTTCTAATTTCTTCCTCAGACATACTACTTCTTCTTCCAACTTCTCTTGTTCCTGAGTTTTATCCTTGATTTGCTTAAGTAACATGTCTTCTATCTTCTTGGCTTCTTCAAGCTCTACCTTTAGCTGCATGAGGACTTCTGAATTTTTCTCTTCTCTTACATACTTGAGGAGAATGTCCTTTTGTTTTCTGCACTTCAGTTTGAGTCTGTCAATCTCCTCCAGGGCACTTCTTAGCTCCCCCTCAAGGTCAACTTCACCTTCTTCTTCATCTTCTAGCAGGAGTCCTTCAAGTTTTCCTATGGCCATCAATAAGAATTCAGAGGTTCCTTCTTCACTTGAGGGTTCATCTGAGTCTTCAGATGCATTGCTGTCTTGTTGAACATAGTAAGATTTTCTATTGAATTTCTTTCCTGTCTGCCAGTTCTTTGATGTAGTTTGTTCTGATTCATGAGCCTGATTCCTTGCTTTCTTATGAGGACACTTAGCAGCATAGTGTCCAACTCTTCCACAGTTAAAGCATTTGAATGGAAGTTTACCTTTATATTTACCTGAGCCTCTGTCCAGTTTCTTGACAAACTTGGCCTCTTCTTCATCAGAGCAAGAACATATATCTTCCTTTTCTTCTTTCTTCTTTTCTGTTTTAAAAGTTGCCTCCCTCGTATTTGGCTTCTTCTGTGGGAGTCTCATCTCATAGGCTATTAGATTTCCAAGTAACTAGTTCATGTTCAAGGTTTCCCAATCAGCTGTTTCTTCTATTGCAGACACCTCGGGGTTAAAACTGGGTGGAAGAGATCTTAGAATCTTTTGTACAATTACACTTTCTGGTATGGTTTCTCCAAGAGCTTTCATATTGTTAACAATTTCTGCAACTCTTAAGAAGAAGCTGCCAACATCTTCATCATCATTCATTTTTAAATTTTCAAACTGAGCTCTATATACTTGAAGTTTGGCAGTCTTTACCTTTTTATTTCCCTCATGGATGTTTTCAAGAGTATCCCACATATCTTTGGCAGTCTTGTTGTGCATTATTTTGATAAATTCAGCCTCACAAAGTCCACTTAAGATTGCATTCATGGCCTTTGCATTTGCTACAAATTCTTGTTTAGCTCCTCTCTCTGGATCAGTTGCCTTTAGGGCATAGCCAAATTCTACAGCAGCCCAAACCTCTATTCCTAGAGACATTATGTATGCTTTCATTCTGATTTTCCAGAAGGCATAATGAGCACCGGTGAAAAAAGGGGCTTTATTGGTTGAGCTTCCTTCTTGAATAGCCATCCTGAGGACCTAGGATCTCCTTTCAGTGGTTAAACTAGTACAAAGGAACTGGCTCTGATACCAATTGTTGAATCCTTAGTTAAACTGAGAGGGGGGGTGAATCAATTTAACACATACATAAGCTTTTTAAATTTTTCATCAACTTATTTACAGCTTAATTTTATAACCAACTTTAATATGTGAACAGTCTTAATATGTTGCAGCAAGTATTAAATTAATGTGCCATCAAACTTATTATGAGAGCAGCAAACATTAAGCAGATTGGGTAGGTCATATCAACACATAGGCAACACACATAGAGACAACAGATATAAGTGGAAACCCATAAAGAGAGAAAACCACATCTTATTATTGTTGTGATGCAAAGGCAAGCTCCAACTCCCTCTCACCACTGTTTTTCTGCAGGCACCAACCTACAGGAGGCTACAACCTCAGTCAACTACAACTGACAACTATCAAGCTTCAACTTGATAGGGAAGCTCCAACTTCCTCAATTTATCAAAAGAAATGTTTGCTGATTTACCTCAGGATATCAGCTCTGTTCTGTAGCATCTCTTACTGCTCCTCTCTTCCTTATCTTCTCTACCTCAATTTTCCATACTCTGCATTCTCTATCCTTACTCTCTCTAACCTCACTATGCATATCAAGGTGATATTATTTATAGAGATTTCCTTATGATTGTTTGTATTCCTTAGGGAATTCGAAATGGATAGCCATACCTCTTAGCCTTCTGCCTTCTCATTTCTTTTCCAGCTCACTCAGAAAAATATAACTGTATGTACTAATTTTAACATTACAGTGGGATTTTTGTTCTCTTCCGGAGACTTTCCAATGCATCACAAACAATATAAACCAATTAAAACATTTATAGTTAATTACAATGAGAACTCCAGCTCAACTCATTCAGCCTCTCGGATCACTGCATATTTGTCTTTCCTATGACTGTGTCTGTCTTTTTCTTCTCTGTATGCCTTTTTGTTCATTGTTGTTGCGTAACTCCTGAATGTATGTAACTGCACTTTTTATATAATGCAAATCAATTCTCGGCATAATAATAATAAGGCGTTTTTAATATATGCACTGCCATGTTATATAACTGAAGTAACTTTCGGCGATAAAATGCTAAAAGATCGTTTTAATACATAAAATGCCCTTACGGGCCCACTTGCCGAACTTGCTCTATGCTCCGATGCGATGTATCACCTCTCGACTACTTCCGATTGCGATTAATCGCAATCGCAACTTCCATTTATATGTTCTGATGCTCTGCTCCTTCTCCAATGCGATGTATCACCTCTCGAATACTTCCGACTACGATTAATCGCAATCGCAACTACCATTTATATGTTCTGATGCTCTGCTCCTTCTCCGATGCGATCAATCACTGTTCACTTTGATGTGCCGATGCGATGTAACACTGTTCACTTTGATGTGCCAATGCAATGAATCGCTCCGATGCGATGTAACACTGTTCACTTTGATGCCGGAACTCAAACATATATGAATCATTGTTTAAAACATATTGGGTCCGGAACTCAAGCGCAATCGCAACTTTTGGTTAACATGTTCTGCTGCCAACTTTTCTCCAATGCGATTCGTGACTCGGGTCCCACCTTATAAGACTTTGTTTGTATTAGGCCCGAACAATAGAGCGCTTCACATATATGTATATATATACTTTGGCCCCTTGTTTATAAAGCGCTACATATATAAGTATACTTTGTTGCTTCAGTCTTTATGTATACTCCAACTTGGGTTGTGATTCTCGGAATTTTATGTAGGGGTCCCACTTGCGTATTAACTTTGGTTTATATGCATGCATTAACATAAGGTTTTCGATCCCCCAGCTTATATATCCGCATACCAACTTATTTCAACATACATATATGAAATCAACCTTTAATAGCTCAATAAACCAAAGGCTCTCACCCTGGCAAAGTTTGACCCACTCTATATATATATATATATATATGCTCCAGGCTTACCCTTCGTATGATATATTATGAGTCCAAACCACAACTTTGGTTAGCGCATTACTCGTGCATTTGTATATATGCCACCACCGCACTATCAACTTATAACTAGACCCAACGTGACATTTTAATACACAACCACTCCATGGAGCCCACATGTGTTTGATAAGCTCTGCACTTTTAGTACGTTCCACTTGACAACACCCTTTGAACATATATATATAAAAGCCTAAGTCAATTCTCGACCATGGTTTTAACCCTCAGCATAACATAATGTATTAACTTGCATCAAATATATAATCCGCACATAACCCATTCTTATATGTGCACTCAACTTTACTATATATCCAATATTGCAATAGATATCAAGCCCGATACATATTTTAACACATGTACGTTCCTGGGGCCCACCTCTATTAACACGCCTCTTGCATCCAACGGCGGACAGTTTATCGCATCGACTCCAATGATCCAATGGATGTCATACCATATCGCGTTTTTTATTGGTACGAGGGTTAACACTTCAAATTTGCGCAAAAAAGTTGTTTTACAAAACCGCCTGAGGACACGTGTCCTTCAATGACACATATCGCATTCTTTTTGAGAATTCCAACTACCATTTTTGACATCGCGCGATACTATCGGTTTGCTTACCTCTGGTTTTACTGTTCACACTTAGGGTTCCGCTTTAATAAAGAATTTCGCGCCTTCATTATATAAGCTCTGCTCAAACTATAATATATATAAACCCTTCTTGATTTCATTATATACCTTTCTTCAGCACTTTGATATATATGAACCCTGTTCCATTGTTATTTTAATATAACGCTATCATAAGGTTTAACACCTAATTGTATTAGATTTTTATTGTTTAATTCTTGGTATTACCCCTTATACACAGAGCCTCGGTTCCGCCTTTGCTTGTCCATTTCACTGCTTGTTAACGGCTCTGCCTCTGTATTCTCTGTCTCTGCATCCGCTGCTCGACCGTTTCATTTCTGCATCTGTATTCTCTGTCTCTGCTGCTCTGCCTCCTCTGGTTCTACTTCCTTTCTCTGTCTCTACGTCCTCTGTTGTTCAACCGTTTCTATGCTGTCTCCTTTGCGCTGCTTTGCTTCTACTGCTATCCTTTGTCTATCTCTGCCTCTGCTATGTTGAATCCTTAGTTAAACTGAGAGCGGGGGGGGTGAATCAGTTTAACACATACATCAGCTTTTTAAATTTCTCATCAACTTATTTACAACTTAATTTTATAACCAATTTACTATGTGAACAGTCTTAATATGTTCCAGCAAGTATTAAATTAATGAGACACCAAACTTATTATGAGAGCAGCAAACATTAAGCAGATTGGGTAGATCATATCAACACATAGGCAACACACATAGAGACAGCAGATATAAGTGGAAACCCATAAAGGGAGGAAACCACATCTCATTATTGTTGTGATGTAAAGGCAAGCTCCAACTCCCTCTCACCACTGTTTTTCTGCAGGCACCAACCTACAGGATGCTCCAACCTCAGTCAGCTACAACTGATAACTATCAAGCTTCAACTTGATAGGGAAGCTCCAACTTCATCAATTTATCAAAAGAAATGTTTGCTGATTTATCTCAGATATCAGCTTTGTTCTGTAGTATCTCTTTCTGCTCCTCTCTTCCTTATCTTCTCAGCCTCAATTTTCCATACTCTTCATTCTCTATACTCACTCTCTCTAACCTCTCCTTACACATCAATGTGATATGCTTTATACAGTTTGCCTCATAACAGTTCGTATTCCACAGGGAATTCAAAGTGAATAGCCCTGACTCTTTGCATTCTGCCTCCTCACTTATTTTTCCAGCTCATTCAGAAAATCTCAACAATTTATACACCTATCAGTTTTACAGTGGAGTTTTATTTCCTACAGAGACTTGCCAGTGCATCACAAACAATATAAATCAATCAGAAACGTGTATACTCAGTTACAATGAGGATTACAGATCAACCCATTCAGTTTTGGATTACCGAGTTTGTCATTTCTGTGACTGTGTTTGTCTTTTCAGCTCTGTTTGATCTCCTATTCACTGTCGTGGTGTAACTGCCATGTATCTGTAACAGCGCTTTTTATATATAACGCAATTTCAACTCTCAGCATAATTATATAGAGTTTTAACATATAAACTGTCGCGTTATATAACTCAGATAACTCTTGGCAATATAACAATAATGAATCATTTTAATACATAAAATGCCCTTTCGGGCCCACTTGCCGAGCTTGCATTATTCTCCAATGCAATGCATCACCCCTTGACTGCTTCCGATTGTGATTAATCGCAATCGCAACTTCCAGTTGCATGTTTTGATATTCCTATGCTCCAATGCTCCGATGCGACCACTCCGATCCGATGATTCACTGTTCACTGCACTTTATTGTGTCGATGCGATCAATCGCAACTGAACACTTCCGATTGCAATTGATGCATTTGCGAAGGACCCGATGCGATCATCGCAATCGCAGCTTTCAATATAGTGCTCCGATGTTCAGCCTCTTTCCGATGCGATGGTCTATTTTGATGCCGGAACTTAAACATGTTTGAATCATACTTCATATACCCATCGGATCCGGAACTCAATCGCAATCGCATCTTTTTGTTAACATGTTTCGCTGCCAAGTTTCTCCGATGCGATTAGTGAGGGTCCCACAATATAAGACTTTGTTGGTATTATGCCCGAACAATAAAGCGCTTTACATATATGTACATATGTATGTTTTGGTCCTTTGTATATAAAGCGCAACATATATAGGGCACTGCATATATATATAAACTTTCTGCTTCAGCTTTAATGTATCCTCCAACTTGGGTTATGATTCTCGGAATACGGTTTATAGATCCTCCAGCTTGGGTTATGATTCTCGGAATAATATGTAGGGGGGTCCCACCCTACACACACAATATCTTCTGTCAACATTATATTAAGTATTGGACTTAGACATAAGCCCAGCACTAATATCTATATATATATAACCCCTCGGGCTTCGTAGTTCGTTTAATGTTTCTGCTCCCAGCATAGACTTAGTCATGTTCTTTATTTGAACCTTAGTCTTCATGCAACAAAGGGTTCCGGCTCTTCTAATTACATACTCCCGAGCTTATAGCATTCACTCAAGGTTTATATATATTAATCCTTGCCTTTGGTATTAAACCTTAGGCCTTTCAAAATGTATCAATATGCATCCAACCAAATTCCACACACGCATTTGCCTGTGGTCCCACAACATACGACTTAACATTTGAGTTAAGTTTCAATTAGCAATACAACTGTTGATTCGGGCCCACTAATTAACGCACCACTTGCATCCAACGGCTGACAATTTATCGCATCGACTTCGATGATCCAACAGACGATGCGCAATATCGCGCAACTTAAATGCTCGCTTCGTAATTCTCCAAAATCACACGAAAAAAGTTGTTTTACAAAACCGCCTAAGGACACGTGTCCTTCAATGACATATATCGCGTTCATTTTGGTAATACAGCTTACCACTTCAATCGACGTGCGAAACCACTGATTTTGTGGCCCTCTGGTTTTACTGTTCATGGTCGGGGTTCCGCTTAAAGTCATGGTTCCATTCCAACAAAAGCTTCGCGCCTTTGTTATTTTCATATGCATATAATCTCTGTTCAACTTATTTCTTCAGCGTTTAATATATAAGTTTATACATATAAAGTTATTTCTTCGGCACTTTTTAGTATGTAAACCCTGTTTCATTAATATGTTAATTCAACGCTACCTCAAGGTTTAATACCCGACTTCATTAGGTTTTTACTGCTAAACGCTTGGTTCCATTTCCCTTAGGGTTCCGTCTCTGCTTGGTCATTTCACTGTTTGTTAACGGCTCTACCTCTGCCTCTGCTGCTCGACTGTTTTATCTCTGCCTCTGTATTCTCTGCCTCCTCCTCTGCTGCTCTGCCTCCTCTGGTTCTGCCTCCTTTCTCTGTGTCCGCCTCTGCTGCTTGACCATTTTATTTCAATAGTTGCCATCTATGTTGTCTCCTTTGCGGTGCTTTGCTTTTATTTTTGCTGCCCTATCTCTGTAAATAAACTCTCCCTCTATTCTTCTCATGCTCCCTGTAAATGTGACTAAACCATTCACCAAAGACCTACTGTCTTCCCCTTTGCCTCTGCTGCTGTCCTTTGTCTGTCTCTGCCTCAGCTGCCTCCTTTGCCATCAATGACAACATTTCCAACAGTCTCCCCCTTTGACATCAATGGCAAGGGGTTGCTCATTTTTCAGTGTGCTTTTAACTCTCGCCCATGTTGCACTGATCTTGAGGACCCGTTTCATGCTTTCTTTCCTAACTGATCTCCCCCTAGAATGATATTTTCGTTTCTGTTCTCCCCCTGAAACTATGTTTTCTCTTCATATCAGAGAGTAGCATCTACAGATACTAACCTTAGTCTATCTCTCAAATATTCAAATGGTTCTCTAGCAAGAGGTTTGGTAAATATATCTGTTGTCTGTTCTTTTGTTGGCACATACTCCAACTTCACTACCTACTGAGCTACTTGTTCTCGAAGAAAATGATACTTGATTGGGATATGTTTAGTTTTTGAATGAAGCACAGGATTTTTTGATATGCTTATAGCACTTGTATTGTCACATTTGATAGAGATAGGTTCGTCAATGCTTACCTTCATGTCTTGGAGTGTTTGCTTCATCCACATGACTTGTGTGCAGCGTGTTGCTGCTGCTATGTATTCTGCTTCTGCTGTAGATAGAGAAATAGATGTTTGTTTTTTGCTTAGCCATGCTACCAGACTTTCTCCTAGATAGAATGCACCTCCACTTGTGCTTTTCCTGTCATCCACACAGTTGGCCCAATCTGCGTCTGTGTATGCTGTCAAAGTGAAGCTTTTTCCTTTTGGATACCATAGCCCACACTGTATTGTTCCTTGTAGATATCTAAATATTCTTTTGACTGCTAGAAGATGATTTTGCTTTGGTGCTGCTTGATATCTAGCCACAAGTCCTACTGCTAGCATGATGTTTGGTCTTGATGCTGTCAGGTACAGCAGACTTCCTATCATGGATCTGTAGAGTCTTTGATCTATATCAGCAGATCCATCATCAGCACATAGCTTGCATCCCATGATCATGGGAGTTGACACAGGTTTGCAATCTTCCATTTTGAACTTTTTCAACATTTCTTTTAAGTATTTTTCCTGTGAGATGAATGTACCTGTGTTCTTTTGCTGAATTTGAAGTCCTAAATAGAAACTAAGCTCTCCAATCATAGACATCTCAAACTCTGAATTCATCTCCTTAGCAAGCCCTTTTTCTAGTTCATCTTTGTTGCTTCCAAACATAATGTCATCAACATATACTACAACAATCAGGAGTTCATTTTCATGGGCTTTTATGTATAGATTGTTGTCTACTCCTCCTCTCTTAAAGCCTCGTTTTTGCAAGTATTTATCCAGCCTTGAGTACCAAGCACGAGGAGCTTGTTTTAGTCCATATAGAGCCTTCTTCAGTTTGCATACATAGTCTTCTTTGTCTGTTAGTGAGAAGCCTTCTGGTTGTTCCATGTAGACTTCTTCTTCTAGATCTCCATTCAGAAATGCAGATTTCACATCCATTTGATATACCTTGAAGTCTTGGTAGCATGCAAAGGCTAGAAACATTCTAATAGCTTCCATTCTGGCTACAGGGGCAAATGTTTCATCGTAATCAAGTCCTTCGATTTGTGAATATCCTTTGCAGACAAGTCTGGCTTTATTCCTGATTACCTGTCCTTGCTCATTCATTTTATTTTTGAATACCCATTTTGAGCCTATGACATTTTTCTCAGTGGGTCTAGGAACTAGTTCCCGGGTATTGTTCTTCTCAATTTGGTCCAATTCTTCATTCATAGCATTCACCCAATACTTGTCCTTGCTGGCTTCTTCAAACTTCTTTGGCTCTATTTGTGATAGCATGGCTATGGATACCTCTTCTGTCTGTTCAGTTAGCTGCTTTCTTGTCTGGGCCCCTACTCTCTTGTCTCCAATGATCTGATCTTCAGGATGGTTCTTCTGAGTGTATCTTGAGGGGGCTTTAGAGCTCAGTTCAGCATCTTCTGTTATCTTGCTTGTTTCATCATCATCTTGGTTTTCTTATTCATGGTTGTCTGAAGGACTGCTACAGTCTGTACCTCTTGTATTGTTTGGAAGTTCTTCATCAAATCTCACGTCAATGCTTTCTACAATTTTTCGAAGAGTCTTGTTGTAGCACCTGTACCCTCTACTTTTGGATGCATATCCTAGAAATATCCCTTCATCTTCTCTTGCATCAAATTTCCCAAGGTTTTCATCATTATTCTTTATGTAACACTTGCTTCTAAAGATTCTAAAGTGCTTGATTGAAGTTGGTTTACCATGCCATAGTTCATAGGGAGTCTTGTCACTGCTTGGCCTTAAATGAGCTTTGTTAAGGATATGCACGGCTGTGTGTACTACTTCTGCCCAGAAGGCTTGAGGAATATTACTCTCTTGCATCATGGCTCTGGCAATTTGTTGTACAGACCTGTTTTGTCTCTCTGCTACTCCATTCTACTGAGGTGTCCCTGCAATAGTAAATTGTTGCTTTATCCCATGTTCATTGCATAGGTCTGCAAAGTCATAATCTATGAACTCACCTCCTCTGTCTGATCTGATGCATTTTAGCTTGCATCCTGTTTGATTTTCTGCTAAAGCTTTAAATATTTTGAATTTCTCCAGAGCTTCCATTTATTCTTAAGAAATGCAAACAATGTCATTTTGGAGAAATCATCTATTATCAGCATGAAGTAGGATTCTCCACTTGGTGTTTTAGTTCTTGCAGGTCCACACAGATCCATGCGCACAAGCTAGAGTGGTCTTCTTGTTGATAACTCATCTTTGGCCTTAAATGATGTGCGGGTCTGTTTGCCCAATTAACAAGATTTGCATATCGTATTAGAAGGCCTTCTTATTTCTGGAATGTCTCGGACATCTTTCTTCTTGCTCAGTCTGTTGATATGATCGAAGCTGAGATGTCCCAACCTCTTATGCCATAACCATGACTCCTCAAGTTTGCTAAGATGGCATGCTTCATCTACTCTCTGTCTGAACTCCTTTGAGCAGAGTCTTACCTGTGGTGCATGATCTGACTTCACAGTCTTGTGCTCTAAAAAGAACTTCACAGCCTTTATCACACATTTGACTGATACTCAGCAAGTTTTCTTTTAGCCCATCTACAAATAGTACATCTTGGGCCTTTCCTCTGCCATTATCTAGGCTGACTGAGCCTTTTCCTTTGATTTTTCCTGATTTATCATTGCCAAAAGTAACATTGCCAAATTTCTTTTCATCAAAAGTTATAAACTTGCTTCTATCTCCAGTCAAATGTTTTGAGCAGCCACTGTCCAAATACCACTGGCTTTTCAGGTCTTGAGTAGTTAGAGCCAAGTCACATTTATTCACCTTCTTTTTCCACTGGAAGCATCCTTTTGTTTGGTATCTTTTGTGAGATGATGAACTACATCTTCTAAGAGGATATTTGGAAGGCATGTGTCCAATTTTATTGCATACACAGCATTTGATTATGATTTTTGCAGAATTGTGTGTATGAGTAAAATTTCCTTGATTCATAAACCTCCTTGAGGTGTTGAGCATCAATCTTTGTCCATATTTTCTGCACTCAATGATTTTATGGCCAAATTCCTTACAATAAAAACAGTAACCATAGAAACTATTTGCATACCTGATGTGAGGTTGTCTTCTCCATTTGTTTTCTTAAGGCAATCTCTTCACTGTTTGCATCTTTTGCTGGTTTGAATTACTCCTCCTTGTATGACAGTATGCAGCAATGTGTCCCAGCTTGTGGCAGACATAACAGGTAGCATTTTTCATAGGAGGGAAGAATCTCCTTTGATGGCTTCCAAATTTGACATACTCAGGGGTATATGATCATTTTTCTATTGTCTTAGTATTTATTGCATTCTTTGTTATTAGAGGTTTCTTCGGATCTTTGTCTCCCTCATTACATGTTTCTTCTTTTGTAGGAATTATTTGAGTTGCTTCATCAGCCTTCTTTGCTTCTACAAAAATAATGTTTTTGTTTTCCTTTTCTTTGCTTTTACTTGATTCTCCTTCATAGCCTAGTCCAGTTTTTATAAGAGGAGATCTTTGAGCATCCAAAATTTCGTTCAACTTACCAGAGCTTGTTGTTTGAGAAGAATTTGTAGACACTTTCCTTTGAGCTTTTTCTAATTTCTTCCTCAGACGTACTACTTCTTCTTCCAGCTTCTCTTGTTCCCGAGTTTTATCCTTGATTTGCTGAAGTAACATGTCTTCTATCTTCTTGGCTTCTTCAAGCTCTACCTTCAGCTGCATGAGGACTTCTGAATTTTGCTCTTCTCTTACATACTTGAGGAGAATGTCCTTTTGTTTTCTGCACTTCAGTTTGAGTCTGTCAATCTCCTCCAGGGCACTTCTTAGCTCCCCCTCAAGGTCAACTTCACCTTCTTCTTCATCTTCTAGCAGGAGTCCTTCAAGTTCTTCTATGGCCATCAGTAAAAATTCAAAGGTTCCTTCTTCACTTGAGGGGTCATCTGAGTCTTCAAATGCACTGCTGTCTTGTTGAGCATAGAAAGATTTTCTACTGAATTTCTTTCCTTTTTGCCAATTCTTTGATGTATTTTTCTCTGATTCTTGAGCCTAATTCCTAACTTTCTTGTGAGGGCACTTAGCAGCATAGTGTCCATCTCTTCCACAGTTAAAGCATTTGAAAGGAAGTTTACCTTTGTATTTACCTAAGCCTCTATCCAGTTTCTTGACAAATTTAGCCTCTTCTTCATCAGAGCAAGAGCATATGTCTTCCTTTTCTTCTTTCTTCTTTTCTGTTTTAAAAGCTGCCTCCCTCGTACTTGGCTTCTTCTATGGGAGCCTCATCTCATAGGCTGTTAGATTTCCAAGTAGCTGGTTCATGGTCAAGGTTTCCCAATTAGCTGTTTCTTCTATGGCAGAAACCTTGGGGTTAAAGCTGGGTGGAAGAGATCTTAGAATCTTTTGTACAATTACACATTCTGATATAGTTTCTCCAAGAGCTTTCATATTGTTAACAATTTCTGCAACTCTTAGGAAGAAGCTGCCAACATCTTCATCATCATTCATTTTTAAATTTTCAAATTGAGCTCTATATACTTGAAGTTTGGCGGTCTTTACCTTTTTATTTCCCTCATGGATGTTTTCAAGAGTATCCCACATATCTTTGGCAGTCTTACTGTGCATTATTTTGATAAACTCAGCCTCACAAAGTCCACTTAAGATTGCATTCATGGCCTTTCCATTTGCTACAAATTCTTGTTTAGCTTCTCTGTCTGGGTCAGTTGCCTTTGGGGCATATCCAAATTCTACAGTAGCCCAAACCTCTATTCCTAGAGACATTATGTATGGTCTCATTCTGATTTTCTAGAAGGCATAATTAGCACCGGTGAAAAAAGGGGCTTTATTGGTTGAACCTTCTTCTTGACTAGCCATCCTGGGGACCTAGGATCTCCTTTCAGTGGTTAAACTGGTACAAAGGAACTTGGCTCTAATACCAATTGTTGAATCCTTAGTTAAATTGAGAGGGGGGGTGGGGGTGAATCAATTTAACACATACATCAGATTTTTAAATTTTTCATCAACTTATTTACAGCTTAATTTTCTAACCAACTTTACTATGTGAACAGTCTTAATATGTTGCAGCAAGTATTAAATTAATGAGACACCAAACTTATTATGAAAGCAGCAAACATTAAGCAGATTGGGTAGATCATATCAACACATAGGCAACACACATAGAGATAGCAGATATAAGTGGAAACCCATGAAGGGAGAAAACCACATCTCATTATTGTTGTGATGCAAAGGCAAGCTCCAACTCCCTCTCACCACTGTTTTTCTGTAGGCACCAACCTACAGGAGGCTCCAACCTCAATCAGCTACAAGTGACAACTATCAAGCTTCAACTTGATAGGGAAGCTCCAACTTCCTCAATTTATCAAAAGAAATGTTTGCTGATTTACCTCAGATATCAGCTCTGTTCTGTAGCATCTCTTTCTGCTCCTCTCTTCCTTATCTTCTCAGCCTCAATTTTCCATACTCTGCATTCTCTATACTCACTCTCTCTAACCTCTCTTTGCACATCAATGTGATATGCTTTATACAGTTTGCCTCATAACAGTTCGTATTCCACAGGGAATTCAAAGTGAATAGTCCTGACTCTTTGCATTCTGCCTCCTCACGTATTTTTCCAGCTCATTCAGAAAATCTCAACAATTTATACAACTATCAGTTTTACAGTGGAGTTTTATTTCCTACAGAGACTTGCCAGTGCATCACAAACAATTTAAATCAATCAGAAACGTATATACTCAGTTACAATGAGGATTACAGATCAACCCATTCAGTTTTGGATTACCGAGTTTGTCTTTTTTGTGACTGTGTTTGTCTTTTCGGCTCTGTTTGATCTCCTGTTCACTGTCGTGGTGTAACTGCCATGTATCTGTAACAGCACTTTTTATATATAACACAATTTCAACTCTCGGCATAATTATACAGAGTTTTAACATATAAACTGCCGCATTATATAACTCAGATAACTCTTGGCAATATAACAATAATGAATCATTTTAATACATAAAATGCCCTTTCGGGCCCACTTGCCGAGCTTGCATTATTCTCCGATGCAATACATCACCCCTTGACTGCTTCCAATTGTGATTAATCGCAATCGCAACTTCCAGTTGCATGTTCCAATATTCCTATGCTCTGATGCTCCGATGCGATCACTCTGATCCGATGATTCATTGTTCACTGCACTTTATTGTGCCGATGCGATCAATCGCAACTGAACACTTCCGATTGCAATTGATGCATTTGCGAAGGACCTGATGCGATCATCGCAATCGCAGCTTTCAATATAGTGCTCCAATGTTCTGCCTCATTCCGATGCGATGGCCTATTTTGATGGCGGAACTTAAACATGTTTGAATCATACTTCATATACCCATCGGGTCCGGAACTCAATTGCAATCGCATCTTTTTGTTAACATGTTCCGCTGCCAAGTTTCTCCGATGCAATTGGTGAGGGTCCCACAATATAAGACTTTGTTGGTATTATTCTCGAACAATAGAGCGCTTTACATATATGTATATATGTATGTTTTGGTCTTTTGTATATAAAGCGCAACATATATAGGGCGCTGCATATATATATAAAATTTCTGCTTCAGCTTTAATGTATCCTCCAACTTGGGTTATGATTCTTGGAATACGGTTTATATATCCTCCAGCTTGGGTTATGATTCTCGGAATAATATGTAGGGGGTTCCCACCCTACACACACAATATCTTCTGTCAACATTATATTAAGTCTTGGACTTAGACGTAAGCCCAGCACTAATATATATATAACCTCTCGGGCTCTGTAGTTCGTTTAATGTTTCCGCTCCCAGCATAGACTTAGCCATGTTCTTTATTCAAACCTTAGTCTTAATGCAACAAAGGTTTCCGGCTCATCTAATTACATACTCCCGAGCTTATAGCATTCACTCAAGGTTTATATATATTAATCCTTGTCTTTGGTATTAAACCTTAGGCCTTTCAAAATGTATCAATATGCATCCAACCAAAGTCCACACATGCATTTGCATGTGGTCCCACAACATACGACTTAACATTTGAGTTAAGTTTCAATTAGCAATACAACTGTTGATTCGGGCCCACTAATTAATGCACCACTTGCATCCAACGGCTGACAGTTTATCACATCGACTCCGATGATCCAACGGACGACGCGCAATATCGCGCAACTTAAATGCTCGCTTCATAATTCTCCAAAATCACGCAAAAAAAGTTTTTTTACAAAACCGCCTGAGGACACATGTCCTTCAATGACATATATCACGTTCATTTTGGTAATACAACTTACCACTTCAATTGACACGAGAACCCACTGGTTTTGTGGCCCTCCGGTTTTACTGTTCATGGTCGAGGTTCTGCTTAAAGTCATGGTTCCATTCCAACAAAAGCTTCGCGCCTTTGTTATTTTCATATGCATATAATCTCTGTTCAACTTATTTCTTCAGCATTTAATATATAAGTTTATACATATAAAGTTGATTCTTCAGCGCTTTCTAGTATGTAAACCCTGTTTCATTAATATGTTAATTCAACGCTACCTCAAGGTTTAAGACCCGACTTCATTAGGTTTTTACTGCTAAACGCTTGGTTCCATTTCCCTCAGGGTTCCGTCTCTGCTTGGTTATTTCAATGTTTGTTAACGGCTCTACCTCTGCCTCTGCTGCTCGACTGTTTTATCTCTACCTCTGTATTCTCTGCCTCCTCCTCTGTTGCTCTGCCTCCTCTGGTTCTGCCTCCTTTCTCTGTGTCCGCCTCTGCTGCTTGACCATTTTATTTCAACAGTTGCCATCTATGCTATCTCCTTTGCGCTGCTTTGCTTTTCTTTTTGCTGCCCTGTCTCTGTAAATAAACTCTCCCTCTGTTCTTCTCTTGCTCCCTGTAAATGTGACTAAACCATTCACCAAAGACCTGCTATCTTCACCTTTGCCTCTGCTGCTGTCCTTTATCTGTCTCTGTCTCTGCTGCCTCCTTTTGCCATCAATGACAACATTTCCAACATGCTGCCTCCTTTGCCATCAATGACAACATTTCCAACATGATCAGCCACTGTACTCCCAATACCACATTGGTATCCGGTATGTTAACCACGAAAAAGTGGTCAGTCACTGTGTAAGTACCCATCGTCACTGCTAGCGCTAGGACATATCTGGCACACTGCATCGTCTGATCTCCTGGGACCAACACTGAAAACCCATCGAAGCTCTTTGTCTGTATGCCTCTCTGCTCTACCATTTGTGCATCGATGAAGTTGTGGATTGCCCCACTATCCACCAGTACTGATACCCGCTGCCCCCACACTGTACCTCGGACGCGCAGTGTCAGATACTTGGGAACTCCTCGCAATGCTGCAAGCGTCCCTCCGGTAGGTGCAAAGGCCGCACCTCCTGCTCCTAGTGGTGGAGGTGGCAAATGATCCCGCATTGAATAGCTGCCCCCTGCCCCTGCGTCATCATACTCATCTTCTTCCCCACTGCTCTCGGAGAAGACCTCAATATAATGTGCTTTGCCAGCCGCACATCTGTGTCCCGATGCCCACGGCTCCTAACAGGTAAAACACAACCTCTTCTTTTTCAACTCCCTCCTGGCATCATCATCCAACTGTCCTCTACCCTGATTCCCCCTTGGAGGCGGAATCCTCACATCCTTCCCCTTAGGCTGGAAAGCCTGTCTCTAGGGGTAAGGTGTCCTGGTCCTAAGTAAGGCATCCTGTAAGTCCCGGGTCCTGCCAACTGCATCATGGAGTGTGGTTGGTCTAGTGGATCTGACCAATCCCCGAAGCGGCTCTGCTAGCCCATCAATGAACATGTAAATCATCCGTGCCGCGAATAGATCTGGCACCATCACCGAAAGTCTCAGGAAATCTGAGATATATGTGTCCAAATTCCCGGTCTGTTTGAGCTTTGTCAGCTCAACAAAGTGCTCCTTCGGATCCCTCCGATCAAACCTCTCTATCAATCTCCGTGTGAACTCGGCATATGTTGTCACTGTCGAATGCCCGAGTGTAACCATCCCGTGGAACCACCAATCCTAGGCCTCGCCATCCAGATGCAGCGCTGCCACCTTGATGGCCTCCGTCTCCGACATCTGGTTGAGCTGGAAGTAGATGTCCAGCTTCTCCACCCAAGCCTTTGCCGAACTGTTTGATGAGCCATCAAACATAGGAAAATGGAACCTACTCATCGTACACTAGGTGTCACCCTCGTGATAATGCCAGTGTCCTCTGTGATGGTCACGGGGCCGGTTGTCCCGCTGGAGCTGGACAAAATCTCGAAATGAAAGGGCATCCCTGAACTCCTGCCCGTATGCCTGGTACTCAGCAAAGTAATTACCTATGTGGCCAGGCTCCGGCTCCGGCTCCGGCTCCTGCTGTGCTCCCGCCCCTGTATCTACAGCCAGAAAAGTGGGCATAGTGGAACGTGTGGGCGCATGTGATGCCATGTGCTGAGTAGCATCACGCTCTTGCAAATGGTGGGATGTGCTTGATCCCTCACCAATCTCAAAACCCCTTGGGGTTTCACACTGTCTAGCCTCCACAGCAATGAATCTCTGACCCATCACCTCAATCTGCCTTGACAGATCCTGTATTGACTTGAGGAGCATTTCCCCAAACTGTTTCGCATCACTATCATCTGCCATCGGCTCCTCCTGCTCTGCGTCCACTAGTGGAACGCAGTCACCCTCTCCGTAGGTGATTTCCAACCTACATTCTCGGTCACGGTACTTCCTACCCCTGTAGCAAATATACGGCTTTTCTCCCAGTGTCATAGACAACTTCCCCCACAGGCTGGGCCAAGTCTATGAGCTCGGATACCACTGTAATATCCCAAAAGGGAAATAAACAGTAATACAAAGCATACAACAAGATATAAAATGCTAGAAACAGTTTATGAAGCAGATACACATGAAATAGAGAGAATGCTAAGCCATTTTATTATACTGAGAAATAGAAATGAGTACAAGAGGTGATCAAAGTGATGGCACCTCGACTTGCACCAGGCAAGTGTAGGAATACTCTCAGAATATCAATGGAAATGGCTGCTCTCTGCTTTGCGTCCAAGCTGCTAGAATACTGTCGTGCTGCTGCTACTGCTGGAAAAAAATGAGTATTTGGGGCTGCTCCCCTACTCAAAAGAAGTTGAAACTCCGGAATCGGCCTCTACTCACAATACCCAGAAAAGCCTAGAGAGCGTTTCGGAAATGGTTGACCCCCGAAAATGCCTCCCTTGAGGATCTACGCTATCCTCCCAAGAGCCACACTGGTGTTGAATGCAATCCTCCAAAATATGGCCTCCCACTCTGCCAAATGCCTCCAATAGGCAAGGGTTGGCCCCTTGCTCAATCCTCTAGCATGAATCCTCCAAAACCATGCTAATCCGGAGCTCTGCGTCCTCCCTCTCAAGACTGCGCAGTCTCTGAATGCTCTACTCCTCTACGAATGCAAACCTCGATCCTCCTGCAAAATGCTGATGGAAATACCTCACCCGAGCAAGCACTCGAAGTCTCCCGGGGCTGAGGGTGGGATCTCCGAATGGAGACACCCGATGTACTGAATAGTACTGCAGACAAGCTAAACAGCCAGCGTGCTCCAAGTTGAAATGACTAGCTCAATATGCATAAACATGAATGACCAAATGAGGGGGCTCTCCTCCCTTTTATAACGTTGGGCCTCTCTCTCTCTAGGCCCCACCACCTCCACGTGCTCCTTGACCCACGCTGTCTCCCTCATCTACGTGAAGTAGGCCCCACGCTGCCCACGTGGTCTGCGTCCCTCTCCTGCGTTGTCCACTTGGCCACTAAGCCCCACTCTCTTAATTTCGATGTGGACTTTAGGAAAGTGTTTTATCCTAAGTGAGTTAATTAATATTTTACTCACTTTATTCATGCTCCGACTATAATAAAGCAAACTTGGTCAAAATTAATATTTCCAATTAGCTATCGCTAATTGGGAATATTACACATTGTTTGAGGAGGACATCAACTTCTGAAAATATCCTTTATCATCAAGGATTCAAATACACCTACATTGAAGATTTCTATCTTAGAAGAAGCTCTTGACTTCATCTTCAAAACATCATCAAGGAAGTTGCAAGCCACTACTCAAGTAAGTATCTATGCCCTTATTTAAATCTGTCAAGATGCCTTATTGTAAAGAAAGCAACAAGTTGGTTGGGTCATCAAACTTTGGTGCATGGAATAAGAGGACAGAATTGAATTTAATTGAAGACAAAGTTATGGACTATATCGAAGGATCTACAGTTCAACCCCCAAAAGAAAATGCTCCAACTCATGCCAAGTACATGAAGGGAGAAATTAGAGCCCAAAGGATTCTCATAGAATCCATTAAGGACTCACTCATTCCTTATGTATCAAAACTAAAGTCTACAAAAGAAATATATAAGAAATTGGTGGAGCTATTTTTTGTGAGTACTACAAGAGAAGCAATCTCTCTGAGATGAGAACTATACAAAATGAAATTATCAAGGGAAGAAGGAATCACTCCATACTTTATGACGATTTACGAAAGAAGAGATCAACTGCAAGAACTGGGAGAAGTAATGTCTGACACTGAGATGACTACAGTGGTGTTGAATGCTCTACCATAGGAATGGGGAAACTTCACTTCTAGTTTATATGGGGAGAAAGAAGCCACCCCATTCAATGATTTATGGTCTCTATGTAAAATAGAGGAAACAAGACTAAAGGCCAAACCTGATACAGGACCAGGTGAAGAGAGTCATGCCTTTGCAGCCTCATATAGGAAGAAAGGAAGATTCGGAAAATTTGGCCCTCGGAATATGGACAACGTACAATGCTTTGGATGTAATGAACTTGGGCATTATAAAAGAGATTGTCCTAAATCTAGAAAGGACAAGAGGAAAAAGGAAGAAGCCCATGTCACTAATGAAAGGGAAGAACCTGATGCTAAGAAATCTAAGAAAGAGGAAGCGAGAAATCTCTATCATGATTGAGATCATCTTTCTCTTTAAGTGATTTCTGATTGGTTGCAAAATAGTGTGATAGGAAGCAATGTACATTAATAAGCATCACAATAGAAGCATGAAAGGAGCTCTCGGTGAAACAGCTTCTAGAAAACCTCTCTGATAACATTACTAAAGTAAAGCAGTCATCAAGATCAAGGGTCATCATGAAGACAGATTTCTGGGATGTGATGACGTATTGATGCAGCAGGCCAAAGGAATGAAACTCTTCATTCTAGAGAAATTGCTACAGGATGACTCAAGTAAAATAGGTATGAGATATGTGAATATATATGTTGTTACTGGATGCTATGAAGTCATGTCATATGGTTGCAGGTAATAAACTTCCATATTTAGAAGTATGATCTATGAAGAAGGATCTCTCAGTGCACTGACAGATGAAATCAACATAATATGTCCTCATGGAATATGAGGTGGTTGTATATGAACGAGAAACTGAAAATTTGTAAGTTCCTGGAAATGGAGAATGTGCAGAAAGTAAGAGATCGTGAAATGCAACCATGTCAAGAGGCAGTTATCATCTGAAAGCCAAAAAGATGTGACTAAGAGATCTCCTGGGAAGATAAGTAAACTCTTGACGAAAGTCTAGTAAAGAAGAAAGACCCTTGGCAAAACATATCATTAGGAGATGTATCACTCTGAATAGAGGATGTCGATGCCTACAGGAAGATGTCATGGTGAAAGATCATCACTGAGGGTTGTTAATCATGAGAAAAGATGTATAATCCTTAGAGATGATTCGAAGGAAAGCAGCATGGCATAAAAGTGGACCAGACAAGAAAGTTTAATGAATTACTTTCTGATAGCTGACATGACTTGTGGATGAAAGTGATGGATGATCTGTGCCCTATGAAGCTAAAAGTTGAAGATTCCTGAATATCGAAATCCATGACATCAAGGGCAAGAATTCTTCATGAGAAGCTGGGTGTCTCACCATTGCTGCTGGAGGTCCCTCGTTAAGAGGGAGCCTGGTGATAAGTTTCTTACTTGGAAGAAACTTGGTAATTCCTAAGAATGAGCTTAGGTACATTCCTTGTATAGGAATGAGTACATTCCCTTGTGGAATAGGTACTCCCTAGTTGAGAGGGAGAGATACACACATCATTCTGGTCTTCACTTGGGAAGACAGAATGGAGGATTGGGTAATCGTCTGGCATTCGATACTCTTTGAGAATGTGTTAGGGCATTCAAGATAAGAGTAGTCGGGGACCGATATTCTTTGAGGGCTAGCTACCCAAGAGAAGAATAATCCAAGAAGGTCATACTTTGGGAACACCCGGGTGGAGTATGTACCTTGGAGAGACAATGACTATGGTGTTTATAAGTCATGTGTCTCGCCAGCAATGTAGCCCATTGTCTCGTTGAGAGATGGGGTTGTTAGTCAAGGCCTTGCACTAGGACAATGCTAGTTGATATGATGGTATACAGATGTGATTACCAATCCGATTCTTCTTATGAGATTATTCAGTTTGAAAGTGACCATGTACTTGTATGAATACCTCCCTAGTTAAGAGGGAGTGTTGAAAAGTGTAACTAGGTCGGTCTTCATGTTGACTATGTAATTATGTATTTATGTAAAGAATAAGACAAAGATAATAAAATGTATTTTGGTGTACTTGCTTCATGGGTTTCATGAGCAAGATTTTATTATGTAGATAGACTTCTTCTTGATGTCTATTAGGTTTTTGTCTTCTAGGAAGAAATAGAATTAAGTGTAACATACATGAAGGATCTAGTCTAGGAATATATGCTCCAAGACATTGTGGAAGAAGCTCGCAACAGCCCTCAAACAATGATGGAAGAAAAGCTTTAAATGCAGTGAAGAAATACCTCATCAACGCTGGAATAAACTTACTCTAGTCGGCCTAATTCACCATGGACGAGTCGGCCTAACACACAGTTGTATGGTCAGCCTATTTAAAGGATTGTGCCCTATATTTATACACATGTCACGCGGTCATTATGGAAGCAAGTATGCAGATCTGAAACAGAGGTACAGGAAGGAGATTGCGGAGAAGTACATGAAGGTACAAATTACAGATAGGAAGGTACAGATTGCGGATAGCAAGGTACAGGATTGCGAATTGATGCAGCAAGATTGCGGATTAGTGCACGAAGGGTACAGTGTAGATATCTTTGAGTTTAAAGTGCAGATTTCAGAAGATTAATTCAGGGTTCAAAGTGCGGACTTATCTAAGTTATCTCAACTCCTATCTAGGACCATAAAGCAAGGATAAGTTGCGGATATATTATTGTTAAAGGCAGTTGATTTGAAGAAAGAATTTTCTTAAGTTGAGACAGTGATCATAAGGAGAAAGTCAATAATAGTGAGGAAGGTAAATCTAAGATTTACCTTCCTACAGTTCAAGCAATTCAACTACAAGCGTATGTAAGGTGAAGATCAAGACCTCTAGTACCGATGCAGAACTGAGCAAATTGGTGAAGAAAAGAATCAAGGTTGAAGAAGCTGTGATAAGGTCTTGAAAGCATATCTAGGTCAAGGGTCTGAGTCTTGGTCATGGTACTTGTCATTTGAAGATCTATAAGAAGAATTATTTGGGAGTTTTCCTCTCCAAGAGGGAGAGGTCTTGCCCTGGCTCTAGGAGCCTAACTTTTGTGTCCTATGCATTTTGATAATTGACTTGATGAAAGATTAACTAAGCTAAAAGAAGAGAAGACATAAGTAACACAAGTAAGCTCACAAGTAATTATCAAAAAGAGAATTTGTATTAATCACCAACCCTCCAAATTCTCAACACAACTAACATTTCATTTCAACCTGGTGTATTAATCTTATAACAGGTTATACATAGCAGTCCTAGTCATACTACCTAGCCAATATATTATCACAACTCTTAAGACATAGATCCACTGCTCAATTTCCTTATACAATGGGTGTTTGTAATGACCAACAGTCGTATACGCAATAGAAATATTTAAAATACTTCGTAGACAAAGACATCCATTGTAGGATAGTAATTGTAAATTGTATATTGTATAAAGAATTGATATAGGATGATTACAAATGAGAATGAGGGTCCGCTTATAGACCCTAGGCAGGTGCCCTTTCACGAATGGCCATGTCTCTAAGACATGCCTCTTCATTACTAACTAACTAATCATTAGTTAGTTAATTATCGTTACTTATTATTATATTTATATTTACATTTATTATTTTTATATGAATTATTTTCATGACATAGCCTTCCCCTTCAAAAGCTTTGTCCTCAAAGCTTACTGATGAAAGACTTAATCTTTTTTCTCTTTCGAATGTCTTCTTGTTTTGGCATTGTCATCTTTGTTGATACAAGTTGATATGATCCTCTAAGTGACAAACAAAATTGTCGCACTGAGAAGGGATCAGAGTCCAGACCTTCCTAGATTGATATCTGTGAAATCAAATTCCGTGCTGAATAGTTATCGTAGGACCGGATTCTGCAAATTTCAGTATCCTTGGGGCCATAATTTTGTCATTTGTTTTCTGAGTGATACTGGTACATAGCTTGATTGGAGAGCCTGCTCTTGTGATTCGGATGTTGATACATAGCTCCTTTGGTTTGGCCTTCCTTTATCGTTTTAGTGGTTGACTCCTAAGTTTCTTCAGGAGTTGTTGTTGAGTAGGCGACTGAATCATCATTTGGAATGTCCATCGTTTGAATTGCAACTTCTTCATATGTTTTAACTTCTCTAGATTCATCTTCTTCCTTACTTGTGATATTGACTGGATCAGTGTTTATTTCCTTATCTTCAACTTGGAATGAAACGACTAATGACTTCAATACTTCATTTTGAAGTTGTTCTAACTTGTCATTCAGTGATTTCTTGTCATTTTTAAGTTTTTTTATTTGTGTAAGGTTTGGTTATGATTCCTTAAACATACAAGTTCTTCATTTTCTGAATTGTTGACTTTATTCTTAGTAGCTTCATCAGCTTTTAAATTTTTCATGTGTTCTAATAATGTTTGGTTAAGGCTCTTTACACGTAAATTTTCTTCTTCTTGTTCTCTTAACACTTCTTGAGTTCCTTCTTTGTGGCTTTAGCTTTCTTGACTTGTTCGAGTAGTTTTTCATTGTGATCTCTAAGGCATGAAATTTCTTTGTCTTTACTGCAGATGACTTCTTCCAACCCTTTTTGCTTCTTAGATATAATTTTTTTATTATCTTGAAACATCAATCCTGAAATATCCTTAAAGTCTTTTGATGAAGATGTTATTGATTTTGATTTACTTGTTATGTCTCGAAATGTGACCATCTTCCCCTTATAAGGAAACGTCAAAACTTGTTTCTCTATGTTTAACATGAATGTACCCAAATCCTTAAACTAGGGTTGACCGAGTATGATGTCAATCTTTCTATAATCCATCTTTACAACATGAAATTGAGATATGTACTCATAATGACCTACTGTCACTTGTAAATCACTAATTTTATACTCTTTTTAGTCAAAAATATTTTTCCTTACACCAATGCTTGGCTCTGGAATTAATGGCTGATTTGCCAAGTTGATGTTGATATGGAGTAGTGACACTGGCAGAATGGAGAACCTCCAACTCTATAGCGAAATGTTTGATGACGACAACAAGGTTGATGAAGACTTGATGGCCAAAGGCCGGTGATCGGAGAACGTAGCTTTGATACCAATGTAACGACCAACAGTCATATACGCAGCAGAAATATTTAAAATACTTCGTAGACAAAGACATCCATTGTAGGACAGTAATTGTAAATTGTATATTGTATAAAGATTGATATAGGATGATTACAAATGAGAATGAGGGTCTGCTTATATACCCTAGGCAGGTGCCCTTTCACGAATGGTCATGTCTCTAAGACATGCCTCTTCATTACTAACTAACTAATCATTAGTTAATTAATTATCGTTACTTATTATTATATTTATATTTACATTTATTATTTTTATATGAATTATATTCATAGCGGTGTTCAATCTTAGGCTATACACAGTCAACACATCAATTCAATGTATTACTTGAGTTAAGTCTGTGTGGCATTGTTGAGTTACTCTTTGTACCATTGTTACATCATATAAACAATATCACTGTTTTGTATTATTGCAAGGTAAATGTTATGGCATAATGATTATTTGTTACTGTGCCTTGGTTCAGAAATGGAATGGGAGGTTTGTCAACAAGATGCTAAATCAATCATTGGCTTAGTGCATTTGTTTCTTGATATACTGTACTTGTTGCCACTGTCTTCAAATGAAGTTCGATGTCATATATTCACAAGAGAATTAGATACCTAGTAATTTTTTACT
The DNA here is from genome assembly GCA_034641835.2 of Pinus albicaulis. NCBI lineage: Eukaryota > Viridiplantae > Streptophyta > Pinopsida > Pinales > Pinaceae > Pinus > Pinus albicaulis. The sequence continues at coordinate 88,650,530 of CM076575.1, forward strand.
AAATGCCAAAACCAAAGTTACAAATGAGATCCCGGCTCCCTTCAAATACAGTTATATAGATATGATTCAGGTCTATATGATCTTGAGGATGTCTTAATTCATGTATATAAGTCATGAGAGACCTAGACCTTATAACAAGCAGCCACAAGACTATACACAAGCCTGCCTTAACACTGATCAATACTAGACAAGAGAAACTACCCAAACGCAAGCTTTAAACCTGCATAAACTAAAGACCTGGACGTAAAAAAAACTCAGACCTGTAGAACACAACAGGCTTACCACCGATTTGATGACACACAACAGAATTCAGAGTGCAGGTTCTTACACTGGATGTTAAGACAAGTTTGAATTAGATAATAACCAGATCGCAGACAGAGTATACACATGAATGATGCTTAAGTAAGACCTTGAGACAAACACAAGTTATTGTTGTCTGACCTCCATCTAACTCAGAGATTCGTAGTTACAACAGAGATAAAGCTCCACGTAAGTTGCTCTTCAGGTTACAGAAGTTCATGAAGATATGTACCTCAAAATTTGAATCCAGCTCAAAACAATCAAGAACTAGGAGGGTCGAGATTCATTACAGACATGTTCCTACAAGGATGAAAGTACAAAGGTATTCCAACAGAGCCGAAAACAGAGATATTCCAAATCATCTTTCCAAAGCTTCAGCCTATGAAAATAGTTCAGGAATGTGCTCTTAAAGAGAGTCGAAGGCTACAAAAGAGACGACTTTATGATAGCGTCTTATCTTAGTAAATTCATTAATTGTTGTAGAAGAAAGACATACCCAAAAGCTACAAATAAGAATTCAGAACCCTCGCTTTTCCTTAGGGCACAGAATGTCGTCAAGTGATGTTGTCTTGAAAAGAAATTCAGAGCTTGATTTTGTTTAGATGTATAATTTAGGAGATAGCTAACAGTAGCTTTTAACTCTTTATTTTAACAAGGTTCTTTTTTAATTAACATGATTTAATTGGTTACCTTAAGCCCTAAGTAAGGAGACTACTTGCCCATAAGGTGAATAAATTTAGCCTTTAATGGGATGGAGGAACTCTATATTATAATCTATGTGTATGTGTTTTGAATGATGGATTTGGGAAGGGCCCCTTTAAGGTAACCGTTGGAGGATTTTTATTATTATTTAAATATTTAGACTTTAATTCCTTAGGATCCAAGCATTATCCCTTGAAGAGACAAAACCAAAGGTCAAAGCCCCTTGTGAGTTGGAGATATTACTTGAGGTCTTTTATGAAATATTTTAACCACACCTAAGATGGAGGAACCCTTCTTTGTCAAGTTAAATAAGTGTTGGTTTATGATAGGGTGTCATGTCACCATGCATGGGGTTTTAGCCCAGAAACTAGGATCACCAACTTCAATTGTGAATATCTCTCAAACCAGGAGTTCAGGGCGTACCACATATCAACAGAAATGTATTTTCGAGGGGAATCTAATGACATAGATCTCCGACCCAAACTCAATGATTTGACCAACCAAAAACCCTCAACAAAGTTGGAGTACATCCTTAGTCCAGGGAACCCAAACCCTAGGACCTTGGGTTTTCCACCATCCAATAGTATAGTTGTCATCTTGATGTAATCCGACAAATACTTGGAAGCGTTCAATAACCATTTGACATCAATGATTGGTGTTTCTAGTCAAAGTCAAACCCAATCAACTCCATGGGTTGACATCAATGACAACACCATCCAACAGTCTGTGAAAATTCATGAAACTACTTAACAGAAATTTCTACTACAGAAATCTAGTTTACTTCTCATACTTGTGTTTTTACCTTTACAAGTTATTTTTAGAAATATTCAAAAAACAGCGAATTAAACACACTGCAGATCTACACATACATATAGATCATGTACTGAAGAAATAAGCACACGTGACAAAGGGCACACAAGAATTTTTGGACAAATGTCCCTAGAAAAACCTAATGCGGGAAAGTTGGTGCAGTAGCTCTTAGAGGGTTTTATTATTATGCAGAATTCTGAATACAATCAAGGACATCAGACATAGTTTGCCCACACAGAGAAAATCTCGGTAGATGTACCTCTATCTCTCAGAGACAGAAAATATGGTTGATTCCGCTAAGGATGAAGAACCCCACAGGTGCCTACGCAGTCACTGCGTTACCCTTCAGTGTGGTTGCTTCAGACCTTCTGGATTTGCTAAAAACGAGCCCTTTCTAGCCTCCTGGAACCCCAGCTCTGCGTCAGCCCTCCAGCTTTGCGTGAGCCTCTACGCTACATCTGCGCTGCTTTAGATGGGCCTGCGTCAGTTCTGTTGGGCCTACGCTGCCTCTACGTCACTCTCTCTGGCCTGTGTCAAGCTCTGCGCTGCCTCTGCGTGAGCCTGGCTGGGCTGCGTCACCCCTGCTGGGTCTTTGCGCTACTCGAGTATGGATCTGCCTCTCTGCTAATGTATTCTCGGCCTCGGATTCAGAAATCTTTCTACCGATCTGCCCTTCACTGCATTAGAAGCTCACTCGAAAATTTTCAGCAAACCGTGCCCCAGAATTTCGACTTAGCTCAAGTGCTGCCACTCTGTGTGTCTTCTCCAACTGACCCCAAGCCTTCCTTTAATACTTTTCTCGTTGAAAAATCAACGGTAGTGATCTAATCTCTAATCGATGGCTAATATTAGTACTTGATCCTCGTCACTTAGAACATTCTCACCTACATGGTTTAATTAATTCACTTTAATTATTTAATTTCCCTAAGTTAGACTTAGGGTCTCCATTAAAATAATTAATTATTTGAATAACCTTCACACTGACTGGAATTTCTCCAAATGATTTCTGGGTCTTGGAGATCTTATGCGTTCGAGCCCCTCCACAAAGTTTCGGAGCTAGAGCACATCCGATGCTACACAAAATCTCAACGCTCCCTCTTAGCGAGGAATGTGCTCTAGCAACACTTCATCCTGAAGCATCACCCTGATCCATGGCATCGGTCCCCTGCGTTGCTAATGCTTGGTTTGTTGCCCTTCATCCACTGCGCTGTTGCTTTCCGTATTGTTTCCCATGACTCTACCACAGTCACTGCCTCATCTGTACTGCAGCTCCCTCTCAAATGCTACATCATGCTGCCCATAGCATTGTCACTGCTAACTGCTGCACTACAACTCAGTTGCTGAGAAGTAAGCAACTCAAGGACATCACCCAAATACGTACAGACAAGTCAGTTTGGCTGCATCTCGATCTGAAGCACCCTCTGCTGTTGAACTGCGCTGACCCTCTGAAGCTCTGCGTTGCTGCTCCTCTGCATTGCGTAAACACTGCCCCTCTGCGCTGCTGAAGTCCCATCAGCCTCTGCGTTGCTGCTGCCCCTGCACTGTGTTGCTCCAGTCTCCAGCGTCCTCACTGCCACCGTGCCTCCATAATCCTTTGCACCAACTAACTCCAGTCATCTTGCTCTTGTCTTTACGGGCTCCCATAGCTCGTATATGATCCAAGAATTTGGGCACCTCAAGGATCCTACCCCTCATCTGCAGTTCAAGAGAACTACAGGTCAATGTTGCCCCACCTCTTCTATCAAGGTACCTGAGCACTCATGGCCACATCATCATCACTGCCATCATCCCCTTTGGTTATTGCAGCCTTGGAATATAAATCTTCCTTGCCCTTCTTCTTGTGAGGACAAGTATTGGCGAAGTGTCCCGATTCGCCACATCTGAAGCACCGTACCTTTGAAAGGTCTTTCTTCTTCTTCCCTTGTTGTTGCCTCGGTCCCTTAGATGTGAGAGTTGCATCTTCCTCCTCCTCCTTCTTGATCTTGGCTCCTCTGCTGTTGCTGCCCATCTTGGATATTCTCCTAATCTCCTCTTGACGAAGAGTTGCCCACATGTCCTCCCAATTTGGAAGTTGTGCTCTACCCAAAATACTTTGGAAAAATGTCTCCCAATCATCGGTGACTGCATTCAGGGCAGTCCTCACCATGAAACCATCATCAAGAGGTGCCCCCATAGTAACCAGATGATCTCAAATTGCCTTCAATCTTATGAGAAAGGGGTCGATTTCCTCTCCCTTGTGCATCTGAAATAGTCGAAGCTGGTTCTCCAAAAGCATCTTCCTCTAGACATAAGTACCTTGATACAATGTGGTCAAGGTCATCCACATCTCATTTGTCGTATTCTTCTCAGCAATGTGTGGGACCACATGATCGTTTACCTCGTCCATTATCAAGCGCTTGGCACTTGTCTGCGCTTCCTCGTACTTCTTTAACAGATCAGCATCGACCGGAATAGCCACAGCCTTCTCGGCATAATCTTTGGTGCAATATACGTCAAGGAGTGACAGGATTCTGGCCTTCCAGGTGACGAAGTTAGATCCTCCATCTAACCTGTCTTAATCCATCAATCCATGAGAGGCCATCTCAGCTCAACGATGTTGAAACGGATGCTCTTCCCCCTTCTTCTGTTGCTTCTCTCAGCAAGAGACTCAGATCTGGGTTTCTTGGCGATAGAAACCCTCTAGAGAATACGCTACCTCTGACAAGTGATTTCCCTCCTGGAAATCCTACACCAATTTTGTCGAATCAACCCTCTCCAATCACTCCATTGATCGGATCTCAAACCTCTTGGCTAGAAAGTCTGTTGAGGAATTGTTTCCCCCTTACTTTGTCAACCCTACTAGACATTGTTCTGCACTAGCAGAAACAATGCCCCATCAGCAACATCGAAGAACAAAACTGCACCTCTAGCCACGACAACTGGCACAGCGTCACCCCCTCTCGAACTGCGTCACCCTCTTGGGCCTGTGTCAGCTCTTGGTGAGCTAAACAGGGTCTGCGTCACCCTTCTGGGCATGTGTCAGCCTTTGCGTCAGCTCTGTGTCAACTAGACAGGCTTTGTGTCACCCATGTTGGGATTGTGTTGTCCCTCAAGTGTTGCGCTGCCTCTTTCTGGATCTGTGTTGTTTATGTTGCCTTCCTGAAGCAACAATCTTCGTCCCTTTGCTAATGGCTTCAGCTCCCCCTGATCTGCAATAGCTCTGATAACATGTGAAAATTCCTGAAACTACTTAACAAAAATTTCTACTGCAGAAATCTGGTTTACTTCTCCTACTTGTGTTTTTACATTTACAAGTTATTTTCAGAAATATTCAGAAAACAGCGAAGTAAACACACTGTAGATCTACACATACATACAGAGCAGGTACTGAAGAAATAAGCACACCTAACAAAGGACGAAAGATTTTTCGAACAAATGTCCCCGGAAAAACCCAATGTGGGAAAACTGGTGCAGCATCTCTTAGAGGCTTTTATTATTATGCAAAATTTTGAATACACTTAAGGGCACCAGACATGGTTTGCCCAAATAAAAAAAATCTCGACAGATGTACCTCTATCTCTCGGAGACAAAAAATATGGTTGATTCAGTTGAGGATGAATAACCCCACAGGTGCCTACGCAGTCACTGTGTTACCCTTCAGTGTGGCTGCTTCACACCTTCTGGATTTGTTGAAAACGAGCCATTTCTGGCCCACTAGAACCCCAGCGTTGCCTTTCTCAGCATCAGCCCTCTAGCCCTGCGTGAGCCTCGGCATTGCCTCTGCACTGCTTTGGTTGGGCCTACGTCACCCCTGTTGGGCCTACGCTGCCTCTACGTCACCCTCTCTGGTCTGCGTGAGGCTTTGCATTGCCTCTGCGTGAACTTGGCTGTGTTGTGTCACCCCTGCTGAGTCTTTGCGCTGCTCTGGTATGGATCTACCTCTCTGCCAATGTACTCTCGGCCTCAGATTCAGAAATCCCTCTGTCGATCTGAGCCTCACTGCAATGCAAGCTCACTCGAAAATTCTCAGCAAACCGCGCCCCAGAATTTCGACTTAGCTCAAGTGTTGTCACTCTGTGTGTCTTCTCCCACTGGCCCCAAGCCTTCCTTTAATACTTTTCTCGTTGAACAATCAACGGTCATGATCTAATCTCTAATCGACAGCTAAGATTAGAAAAGACTTGATCCTCGTCACTTAGAACATTTTCACCCACATGTTTTAATTAATTCACTTTAGTTATTTAATTTCCCTAAGTTAGACTTAGGATCTCCATTAAAATAATTAATTATTTGAATAATTTTCACACCAGGTGGAATTTCTCCAAACGATTTCTAGGACTTGGAGATCTCATGTGTTCTGGCCCCTCCACAAAGTTTCAGAGCTAGAGCACATCTGATGCTACCCAAAATCTCAACACAATCTCCCCCTTTGTCATTGATGGCAACACAGATACTCCTTCTGCGAGTACAACTCCCCCTGACTTCATGGTTCATCTCCTTCACGAGATTTCAATCTCCTTCTCAGGTTTTTCTCTCCCCCTTTGACATCAATGGCAAAGGGTGACTTCCCATGACATTTGCCCTACTTCATGTGGACCTATTATCTGCCTGTGCTCGCCGTGACGAGTATCCTTCTTTTAACAATTTGTCAATGATGATCACTGTGGACCTGTAACTCCCGCCTGAATCTGTTATAAATTTGACCCAATTGTTTTGAAGCTGCTATCTTGTCCATGTTGTCTATCTGTCAATGGTAGACATGTGCCACATACTACTTACACATACTACTAAATACACTCCCCCTTTTCAAAATTCAATGAGTTGGCGCGCTGGATTGTTCACGATAATGTTTCATCTAAGGAACCATTTTGACTCGAGTCATTAACCGAAACAACTACTAATTCCTTACGACCTGTTACGAACCATGAAAGCATAATTGTTGAAGCCTTCTTTCTTTCCTGCTTTTCTTGCTCATCCTGTACCTGTTCATCTTGTATTTGTTTTGTTTTCCAAACCTTCTTATTCTCGTCGTCAAGCTTTTCATTCATGGTTGATTTCATCTTGTACCTACAGTAACGAGCTATGTGTCCATAGTTATGACATTTGTAACATTCCTTATCAGGATTGTACCCGCATTCTTGAGCTATGTGTCTGTAATTATGGCATTTGAAGTATTCAATGTCATCCATAGAAGATTATGTTTGGTATTTGTCTCATGATCTTACAAACTTGCCTCTAGGGTTTTGCGGATAATGATTGTAACTATCGAAAACTTCATAATCCCTAACCATATGTCCATAGTTAGAACTTAGCACAAAAAAAGCAATAGCCATTAAATGAAAGTGTGCACCTGGATAATTTCTTCTAAGGCAGTGGTCCTTGATAGTTGTACATGTCAACAACTTTACAATCCCTAGTCATATGTCCAAATTTAGCACATGAAAAACAATAACCATTAAATAAACAAACATACTTTGAATATTTTTCATTTTTCTTTGGAGGTGGTGTTGTAGTCTGTTGTCATCCTTTGTCCTTGACTGCTTTGGCATCATTCTTCGGAGTTACAACGTTCTTCTTTGGTTCAGTCGTCTTCTTAATCTCACTGTGCGAAGATGTGGAGCTTGTACCTTCATCAATTGGAGCCTTACCTGTTCTTTTTGCCAATTCTTTATCTGTCTTGTCCATAACCTGTAAATGGTCCTTTTCTTTGAGCTTGTTGATCTCATCAAGCGTTGCATCAAGTTCTTCTTGCCTTTGAGCAAGACCTTCTTGAAACCATCTTTTCAAGTTCTCCCTTCTTTTTTCTGCATCCTCAACCTGTAGCTTGAGAAGAGTGGTCTTCTCTACTTCCTTGTTGAGAGCCTGTATATGTTCCTTCTACTTCTCAATCTCAATCATGAGCCTGCTTAGTTGAGATGAAGATATTTCCAAATCCTTTTGCTTTTGGTCAGCTGCAGATATGTATCTTTGATCAGATTCCTTCCTTTCAATTTCTTCTTCCTGCATTTGTCGTTTGAGCCTGCCAATCTCTACAAAGGATGTGTCGAGTTCTATTTTCTTTTGTTGGACTTCTCTTTTGAGGTCTTCCATCTCTGTATTCTTGACTTCTTCTAATTGAGTTCTAAGACTGCTAATCATCTTCTCATACTCTTCATTTTCCTCGATGAGTTATTTTGTTGTCTTCAATTATGCTTCCAAAATTCTTGTCTTTTCCTTTTGACTTTTGAGATCCTTCATCACCTTGATCACTTGATTTTGAAAGTTTGTCCTAGTCATTTCTCCAATTTCTTCATCATAATTAGAAGGATCTAAATTTTCAATAACATCTTGACCTAATTTCTTTGTAGAATAGAGATTATGAAGTTTTTCCCGAAAAGTTTTAGTTGTTGAACATTGATCAACTTTTGTTTTCACATAATTTGGCAAAACATTCAAAATTACATTCATGGCCTTTGAATTGTACCTTTTAGCTTCATCGACAGATGTGTCTCCAAAAACAACTGATTCCCATACTCCATGTGCCTGCAAATGTACTTCCATCCTGGATTCCCATATCCAGTAATTATCTACATCAAAATCAAGCATTGGAACACAATACTCACTTTCTTTAAATTTTGTTGTACATGTACCTTCCTTTGAAATCCTTATAACCTGCTTCTTTGACTTTTCCATCCCTATGCTCTGAAGATTGTCTTCTAGCAGTCAAGTTGTTACTGAAGGAACCAAGCTCTGATACCAATTGATGGAAATACTAAGAGGGGAGGTGAATCAATATTTCTTGGCAATTTGCACCTTTTAATCCTTTTCAGAGTGTTGACCACTAGATTGGGGCCTAATGATTATGTGAAGACTCCATGCCCAAGGATGAACCAGAGGACACTTGTACCATCATATATCATCAGTTCAATAAAGTTTTTAAATTCTACTGCTTCTTCTTCTCATTTTCTTCTTTAGTCCTCAGATTCCGCAGCCCTACGGAGATATTGTATAAATGACACTAGCATGATGAATAAAGCCATGTAACAGGCCTAGGGTGTTGGGACTCGATCAACGAGCGAGTACACCTTGGAGTGTTTTTTTACATGGTTAATTATTCTTGCTTTTTAGCGGCGAATAATTTTCTAGGTTTTTTCACTCTCTGCATTACTCCAACGCTGAGGTGACGGCTTGAAGGTTGAGCCCCTAACGCATCTTAGTGTCTAGAGTCAATGTATATTACCATGCTAGGTCATCTTTGAAATTTCACAGAACTTGACTAGGTCTAAGTAGGATTTTTTAATAATTAAAAATTTACCGCAAAATGAGATTTTTTAATTAATTTCTATGTAATGATGTAACTAAGTGGTCTTCGGAAATGTCTAGGGCGTGTGACTACTCGAGAAACATCCTCAGAAGCCCAGCGTTATCCTACTTTGAGGATCAAAAAAGCGACTTATAGTCCCTCGAAAGCTCATTTTTCTAATGTCAGTGGCAAAAATGAGGAAAAAAATCAAAAAAATTCAATAAATGGAAAAATTTATAAATTTTTACAAAGTCAAATAATGCAAATTTTGACATGAAAAACTCAGTGAAAGTCAAAGGTGATGTGGCAGCCATGTGGGGGCCACCACATAAGGTACAAGTCAAAGTCAAAATGCCAAGTGCTAAGTCAAAGGATCCAACATTGTTGAAACATGATGTATGACCAAATTACAAGTTGGATTTAATGTAAATGTTATGGAAATAAAATCAGAAATAAAGAAGTGGGAGGGGACCCCACTTTACTCCTTTGCATACGTAGGAGGGATGCCCATCAAATTAGCACATGAAAAAAAGGAACTCCGCGTACACCCAAATATTTGAAACTCCACGCTGGCCAATCTCAATAGTTTCAGCACAGTTGTCTAAGGAAAATCAGCGTATAAGAGTATGTGATGGATTTGGTTGAGATTTTTGTGGAGGTATGTCTCCACTTTACTTCACCCATCCATCCACGTGCATACAACTAGCTACTTCAGCTCCTACGCAGATCATACATGTCAGCTTCCACGCAGTCACGCAGCAGTCTACAGAGAATATGAACAGCAGTTTGTTAGAGGTGGCACAGTGTGGTTCTTTGTTGAAGATTCATTGAGAGTGTGTTTCCCCTTCTTACCCACACGATGGCACCACCCACCAGTTAAAAGATAACAGTCAGACTGCTAGCCAACCACAAGGATCACACGCAGATTTGGGAGGACAGTTAACACACAGTCAAAGCTGATATTTTAATTAGCATGCAGACCCAAGGAGATACGCATCAGTTTGGTGACTGTTATAACCTGCCATATTTTGTGGACATTTGTTCCCTCTCCGCTTCAATCAAACTTGACATGGCATCAACACTTCACCTCAATCACATGCAGCTAATTGAGAGGCAGTCCACTACAGTGTAGATTTTGGAGAATACACAGAAGATAGTTTGTTGGCATGTTGAAAAGGAATTTGCAGGAGTTATTTAAGAGACTTGTCTCCCTTCATCTGCAGTCCTTTATACACATGGCCAACAAGAGGATACGTTGATCCTCACTCAAAAAATGCGTTGCCTTGGGAGACTGATACACTGTTATAGCTAAGGGATTAGCTCGCTGCCACTTCACAATCACACTGCCACTTGGAGACTCAGCTTATCTTTGGGATTATCTCCATTTTTTGCCACTTGTTTGAGCGTCTTTGCATTGGGATTTGCTCCCAAATTTGTATAAAGAGATCCAATGGGCTCTCATTCTATCATCATGTTATGAGTTATTGGGCTTGAGAAAACTCTGCCATTTTATACTTGCATATTAATAAATCAAGACTTTGGGGTTACGAAGCAGATTTTCTCTTGGCGTTATGAGGTGATTTTTTTCCGTATTTGTGTTTATTATGTTTGCATTTCCTTATATGTTTGATCTATGTTAATTCATATTTGTCATATAGCGTGGATTGGTGCATGCAAGCTATCTTGCATGTGTCAATGTTTTAGAGCATTATCTTATAAGTAAGTTTGCTAAGGCATTTTAGGTGGAATGCTTAGTTTATTTTGTTTCATTTAATGTTGTAATCCTCTTGCAAGTTAACGTTTGATTTCAAGTGTGTAGGGAAGATCCATTTTTACATTGTGTGCGGGAATTCCATCCGGGCATGCAAAACGTCTCAAATAGATTAACTCATCCCTAGACTCACAACGATCCAAGACTTAGTTTCTCCAACTCCAAGTTTTGCATCAATCGAGAATCAAAAGGTGTTAAATTTAGACAGACATGGTATGTTTTATGCTTAATGCAGTTTTACTTCAATCTTTCTTATAGGCCCGATACAATTTAGCAATCACATAAACATGAAAGTAAAATACTAATAGAACATAAAAATAGATCAACAAAAGACAAGTCAATAATATAGATCAAAATTTACAACTCTTATTGTCCAAAAAAGATAGAGTAATATGCGTTACTGTAGTTAACAGGATGCACCAGCCAGCAAAGTCTTTCTCAACATCAGATCAGCCAATCCTCCAAGTGTCACACACACCCCTCAAAGACAGCTCCAAAAAAGTCAACGTCGGTCAACAGAAAAAAGTCAACGCAAAAAAGTCCATGCTGGTCAATGCTGCAGATTAGGGCTTCAATCAATGGTCTCTCTTTTCCTTGAGCTTTATTCCCTCTAATGCGTCCTCAAGAGATTGGAATTTCTGCACTTGTTGAAGGTCAAAACTCTAAGTTTTGACTACAGTCAACACTGGTCAAAGCACCAGCAAAACAGCCCTAAAACAGTCCGCACTTTTCCCAAATTCAGCGTCGCCCGTGTGAAAGAAAGAGGCCTCCAAAGGTTGATCAAACCAGTCAGATCACAAGAGAGAATGTGTGATGAGTTGATGAGCAAATGATCTCCAAGTCTCTCCAATTTTATATCCATCAGTGAGGGTGTGTGACACATCTATAGGGCATGCAAGCCTACATTACAAATCTGGCCGACCTTGCACATGTGTGGAAAATAAAATCAAAATATATGTTCTACTCATCCAAACAAGATGATATTTAGATCAATCTTGCACCTCTCCGAAAGAGTAATCCAACAAAAATGTAATCATCATCATATGAGCAGTGCAACATGGAGTTTGGACCTAGTTGCCCAAAATTAAAACTCCCTCTCAACTAGGGAGAACTCCATCTGTCCACCTGTGCCATCCAGTGATTAGTACCATCGTGTACTATCGTATATCATCCTGCACTCTTGCATCATCCTACCGTAACTTGCTTTGTTGGCTTTTCTTCACAAATAGAACAAAAGGTGAGTCACAAAGACATCACGCTGTTAGAAAATTATATATTACAGAGGAATGCAACACATAAAATATGCGGAAAACACAAACACATAAAACCAGAGAGACATAGATATACGTGGTTCACCCAGTTTGGGCTACATCCACCCCGAACAGCGAATCCTTCCTTTCTATTATCCAACAAAATGAAGAGACACAACCTACAGCAGATCCGCTGTAATATCCTTTGTTTTCTCTCACAATCTCCCTATCTTTTTCTCGCTCTGAGAATACACATACAAAACACAGTCGCAATACAATAACCTCATACAAAACGAGGGGTTGCCTTCTAGGGCAAAAAACCCTAAATTAATCATAACTTCTACCGTCAGATCATCCGCCTAATGAACGGCTCAGATTGACTAGAAATTACAATACTTTTACAAAGCAATTTTACATCTGTTTTTAGCTTTGGGGACACTGCCCCCGAAACCCTCCGCCAAGGGGGGGCATCATAAAGTCGCAGTCGACGCCCCCCCCCCCTTGGAGCCCCCAGGCAGCGTTTAATTACAGGCGGCATTGCCGCCCCGTTTAGAACAGGGGTCCAACGTTGTGATACAAAATAAATAAGATGATCAGGCTCCACACCCAACACACGCTCTACTGACCCGAAGTCAACTTAGAGGTTAAAACCTCTCTTCAACTCAAAAGAGTCTCATACTAACCCGAAGTTAGTTTACTGACCCGAAGTCAGTTTAGAGGTAAGAACCTCATCAGAGTTTATCCCAGATCAAGGTGTTGGACACGTGCCATCCTAGACATAGAGAGTACGACAATCTCTGATGCGTCCATCGGTCTTGCTATTGGTCTCTATCAACATTTCCCACCTCATTGGCCAAATGAGAGGTACTTCCCATGAGTCCGAAACTCCATGGGTAGAATGCGTGTCGGGCATAGATCAAAGAGAGGTGAACCAACTCAATATCATAAAGGTGGGGCAGAAGCACAACAAGTTTCGGCAAGCCTAGCCCCGTGTGTGTTTATAGCTCCAAGAAGCTATCCCTAAGCCCCCTAAAGCTCCCAGAGCTCATTGTCCAGCTCAAGCAAGACCCTCACAATAGGGGTCTTTCCACGATTCCAAGCTTCTCACGGAAGGTTAAGAATTTGACCTTCTCCAGGGGCTTCATGAGAATATACGTGACCTGCTCATTAGTCCCAATGTGATCGCGCCTTACGTCGCCTCGCTGTACCATATCCCGAATGAAGTGGTACCTAATATCAATGTGCTTGGATCGATCGTGGAACACGGGATTCTTAGACAGACGATCCCACTTTGGTTATCATAATGGATAACGATGGTATCTAGCACGTGTCCAAACAGCTCACTGAAGAGCTTTCGCAACCACACAGCTTCACAACAGGCCATACTTGTTACAATGTATTCAGCCTCAGTAGTGTTCAAAGCCACCGACTTCTGCATCCTTCTCATCCAAGATATTGAAGCAGACCCCAAGCTAAAGCAACATCCAAATGTGCTCTTGCGATCCACCACACTGCCAGCCCAATCAGCATCAGTATATCCATGGCGTCACAAACTCCTGACAGTGTATCTCAGCCCATGGTTGATTGTGGCCCGAAGATATCTCAATAGATTCTTGGCACCAATCTAGTGAATGTGATGAGGCTCAACCATATGTTGACTATAAGTGTTCACTGCAAAACATACGTCCGGATGGGAGTTCACTAAGAACATCAGAGCCCCCACGAGTTGTCGATACTCGGTGGGATTTCCTAGCTCGAGCCCAACAGCGTTTCCACACAACTTCTTAAAGTTGAGTTCCATCGGTGTCGACACATACTTACAGTCCACCATACCAAATCTCTTGAGCAACTTCACAACATATTTTCCTTGAGAAAGGAAAATCTCGCCTAGCCTTTGCCAAACCTAAAAGCCTAGGAAGTAATGCATCAGTCCTAGGTCTTTCATCTCAAACTCGGAAGCTAGCTCCCTCTTACATTGATAAGTGAGAGGGTCAGCACCTGTTAGGAAGAGATGTTCACATAAAGAACCAGAATGAGAGGCCTTTTCCTTATCAACCTTAAAATAAAGGTTTGGATAAGCATCACTTCGAGTGAAACCCAGCTTCATCAAGTAGCTATCTATCCTCCCATACCAAGCCCTGGGGGCTTGCTTCAACCCATAGAGGGTTTTCTTCAACCTACATACATAGGTGTCTCTATCTTGGACTTTGAACCCCAGAGGTTGCTCCAAATAAACCTCTTCCTTTACTGAACCATGCAGAAATGTAGTCTTCACATCCATCTGAAGGAGACTCCATCCTTTCGTTGCAGCAAGGGGAATGATAGATCGGATGGTGGCATAGCGGGTGACAGGTGCAAATATATCATCATAATTGTAATATTCCTTTTTTTGGTATCACCCATGACAGAGCTAGGAAGGACTTCCAGAGTTAGGAGCAAACAGGTCACATGTACAGATTGGTGCTACCAGTGGGCTCAGGAGCTCTTTGGGGGAGTTTTGAGAAGTTTTCATGGTTTCCAGAGGCATTCGCTTGATATACTCCATCATCCGAGCGGTTTGGATTTCATTTCGGTGCATTCTGATAACTTTCGGAAATTTGAGTTATTTTTGGGCTTAACTCAGCTGATTTCACTCAAGGTGGCATTCCGAGAGGAATACATGTTGGAACACCTTAGTGTAATAGCTCATTAGAACCGGGACGAGGATACCTACATGGTGGGACAGTTAGACACAGATTCCAGTGACCGGAGGAGGCGTGGTAGCCGATTTACCCTTTTTTGCATTAAAAAGGAATATTTTAATAAAAGGGAAAAGTGCTCCATGAATAAAATAATAATAAAATAATGCTCTAGAAGGCTCCAAGAGATCTATAAAAGAAAGGGAGGAGGCCATTGGGAGATATCTTTGGAGTAGATCATTTGCTTGTGTATGAGAGGTTTGAGACGTGGTTCTCTACTTCATCTGTAGCCCCAGGACGGAAACCCTCTGGTGATTTGTGAGTGTTGGACGAAAACCCAACTCTCTTGAGGAGCCTTCACTTAGAAGTTTCACAGAGCTTCAGAGATTGGTGTGAGGATCATTCAGATCTTCAACTTGGGCTTCATCATCTTCAGTGGGTTCAGTGACAGCTGTTGCCGGAGGGAGAGTGCAGCAGTTCAGTTTTGGGAGGCCATCGCCGTGTAGCAGTGCAGCAGATTATATTGTTGGCTAGTTTTCTATCTCAGCACTTTTTGGGTCAGACCTATATGTAAACCCCTCTTATTAGTTATAATAAAAGCTGAGATTCTTCCTGTTCTATATGGTATTTGATTGCAGAATTTATGTGTTTAATTTTACATGGCAATCTTCTATTGAATAAATGTTGATTTTACCGCATAATGTGGAGTTCAGTTAATTTTCTGCATTTTTAGTTAAAATATCCCATCTGAGATATTACAGTGGTATCAGAGCCTTGGTCTTGGCTCAACCTGCGAGTTTTCAGTTTGCAGTTGTGGCTATTATTGTTGGAGATGTTTTCCGAAAAGGGTTTTCATAAGACAAAAAAAATATATCAAGGATGGTCTGTCAAACTGCAGGGATCGAGAGCTTATTTACAATTTCAAGTGGCCTGAATTGCAATCATTTTCAGTAGCCGAATTAATTTGAGTAGCAACAGTAACTCCAAGTCGAAATCTATTTTGTTTTAGTAAAGTCTCGAAAAGACTGAATTATTTGTTTAGTATCAGTTCAAGGCCAAACAAAACACCTTACGTAACTGATAAATCGATCTCAAAATCATGGCATCACTAGTCGTATCATCGACTATAGCAGAATGATTTTCTCAAAATTAGAATAAGTCTTTGTCCGTAAGAGAGGCCGCATCAAAATCTGGAAGTGCCAGGACAAGTCAAAGGGTTGCATATCATTTGGGCCAACGAATTATTTCAAATGGAGAAATCTGTGAAATAAAAAATTTTAATCCAAGCTGTAGAAGTCGATCAATCATCCTTGTCGGAATTTACAAAATTTTCCGATGGTGTCGTCGAGCCCAAGGCGGATACGGGGCCAATATTCCTAAAGAATAACAGGGGGACTCTGTATGGTTGATCAATTGTCGTCTAATGAAGAGCTAAATTCAGGGACGTGTGGTACCTGAGCGGGAAAATTCCATATTCAACTGAGTCGAAAGGTGGAGCCGCCATTTCCAGTCGAGCAAGTTTGTGAAGCAGGGTCAAGCCGGTTATTGTCAAAAGGCCAAAATAAGCCATGGATTTTCTAGGGCCAGAGCCTCAGTTCTTTCAATTGCTACGCCCAAATTGGTATGCCGCAATTCATCTGTGATAGCCACATATTGAAGCTGAGGATTGGCAGAATTCATTAAAGCCGCTCCGTATGTTCGTCAAGCACAAGAGTTGGAAAGCCAATTGTTGCTTTGTACTCGACATAAAATCTTCAAGCCACATTACATGCACGAGAAATACGAAGTTTTGACACCCGAGACAGATTTTTTGCTGCGTAAAGGGGCGCTGCATTGGTGATTGACAAAGAGCTACGTGGTCTGAGTGCGGGGTCTAGTGAAAACATCTGCTCAGCCGGTTGATGGAACAGGGTGTTGGAGGCCAAGGGCCATCGCGCTGCCGCTGTCGAGAGCCATGAGCGAAGACAAGATCTCCGTGGCCAATTGAATTTGGGCATTGAAATCATAACGTATGGGCGGTCAAACGGAACCAAGTCACATTACTTAGCGCGGAAGCCAACCTCCGGATCATGCCACCATAGTAACCGAACTGCGCTAGTGATGCCGAGGGATGCACCTGCCACCGATACATGACATCAGAAGTTGTTGTTGTGCAAGGGTCAAATTCTTGGTGTACCGTCAAACTAGGGGTCGGATTAGATTCAAATCAAAACGCCAAAATTGTTGGGTGCTTTGTAACTGGAATAGCGTATTCATCGGTGGGGTCTCTAAGCAAGCAATCCTGATCCTGTGCAAGTCGTGCTTTGGGCATTCATGTGGCAGAGAATCTACCCATACAAATATATCAAGTTTCTTGTTTTAATTCCAGAATTGTGCAAATTCCAGGTTTGCGTTTTGTTCACTGTGTTGTATTTACCGCTAATTTTCTTTAGCAGTGGGTAGACAAGAAACATTAATTCCTAAGTGTATAACGGTGTTGTAATGGGTAGCATTGTTAACCAATGGGTTGTTTTTGTAAAGATCTGGTTAATGATTAAGTTCTGAAAATTGAGATCTATCGAAAAAAAAAAATACCTACAGTAAACAGAGAACAAACTATTCGAGATTGGCCATCGTGGCGTGGGGATCCACGAACGTTATCATTGGTTGAAAACAACAGCACTATCACAGATAAGCTTGTCATCATTGGTTGAACCATTGAGGGATTCCTAAACAGATTGATGAAAATAAAAATAGAAGTTGGTTCCTTAAAACACCATGCATCAGAAAACCAGAAAACAAAACCAAACAACAGACCCTTTTCAAGAGGAATTTATGCCATCCTTCAAAAAGTACAGCCAAAAGAATTGCAGGAAGAATTGGGGATTGGTCACAGAATTTTTGCACTTGGGACAGATCTGAAACACATGAAGATGTCATGGAGAGTTTTGTCCAAGCTAGAAGAGTTTAATGAACTCTTGTCCACAATAAACCAAGCTAAAGGGAACAAACTAATTTGGGCTCTAAAACCTGCTACGCTTGCTCTTATACAGCCCAAATTCTTGGAGGAACCTTGTGAAGGGGTCACACTTCCAGTTGCAGCTTGTCTCTGTAACATCATGAAGTTGACCGCACCTATAGCTCCATACAATGATGATGTTATGAGGAGGATTATGAGATTGATTGTAGAGACTTTTCAGGATTTGGACAACAGTACAGGCTCTACCTTTGGGAAGAAGCTTGAGATTTTATGGGGTATGGCCACATTCAAGACTTATGTCATCATGTTTGACCTTGAGTGTGATGACTTGATTTTGCAGATGTTCCAATGCTTCTTCAGCATTAGGAGACATCATCCTGACACCGTCATAGCACACATGCAGTTCATCTTGTCATCATGTATGAGAGACCATGAGACCATTGGCCGAGAGTTGCAGACCCGGTTGCTGAGCATTTGGAGGAGGAAGCAGTTGGTCTCACTTGCTGCTTATGAGCTAGCCCAAGGGCTGGTTGAGCAGAATATTGGGCTATTTAGGAGACAGTTGACTAGGGAGGAGCTGCTCCAGTTTAGTGGATCTGGCAGCAGAAATGAGCCGAGGAGGAAGGGGCTTTGCTTCACCTGCAAAGAACCTTGGGGGCCTGATCACTCATGTTTGAGTGATACAAATGATGTGGTAGAGGCAGAACAAGAGGGCATTCCTTCCGTATGCCAGAGTGAGAACTCTTCTTCAGATGAGTCCATAGGATCAATTAAGGACGCTTCTGGGGAGCGAGAGCAGTCATGCAGAGATGATGACAGTAGACCAGAGCTGTGTTCCAATGTGCAGGGTGAGCAGTCACGGGACTCTACGGGAGATACTCTGGGTGAAGAGTCACTTGTGACGATTCAGCCAGAGCAGCATGTGATGGAGCCTAAGTCGGCAGAGGACACTATTCACATCAGGCATGATATTCCTTTGGGGGAGAGCCAGATGGGCGCCCACATTGAGCCGATGAGGGATATGCGGCTAACATTGGGGTCAGCCATTGAGGTGGAGCAGTCAGATGCACTAACATCAAGTACGGTGACAGTAGTTGCAGATCCATATCTCTGGAGGTGTTGGAGGTTGATGGGATTGTTCTGTAGGGGGCCAATAGACAGCGGGAGCATGACATTCCTGATCAGGAGTGGGAGGAGCTGTTGGATATGGTGGAGCATCCATCTGTGGGTCGACACAGGGATGAGGCGCAGACAGATGTACACGCAGTCAGCAGAGCTGTAGTGTTTTCAGTGAGTAGCACTCTCCAGAAGTACATCGATGGGGCTTGGAGCATATCTTGCCCACTTTGGCCCATTATAGAGAGAGGGGCTTCCTTCTACAGGCAGCTTTCATCGGCAGACAGGGCAGAGCAGTGGGAGTTGATTACGGGTTGGTGGCAACACTCTAGGCGTGTTCCATATGCTGTTGTTGATACATTGGATTCTTCTTCCAAGATGGACTGGCGAGAGATCATGAGTTGGTATCCTCTTGATGGTATGGTATTCTTCATAGGGAGCACAGCAGAGCAGGGGCCCTTAGACATGACAGATGATACAGATTCCAGTTGGCAGTGGGGCAGATTCTTCAGCATCCCATCCCGGTTTCAGAAGAGCAGAATCAGCGTTGGATTTAGTCAGGGATTGGATTGGAGAGAGGTGATGAGTTGGTACACAGTTGATGGGGCAGCTTACACCGTCATAGATATAGCACAGCAGGAAACGTGGTCTTCACCTCTCAGAGCATCAGTCATAGCTAGAGGCAGTGCGCAGCCCGAGCCGTGGGACTTGGGCGATGATTGGCCATGGCGGCGTTGGGATCCGGGAGGATTGTTTGTTCGCTGGTATAGTGAGAGATCAGTTTGGGATCCCGGCATTGAGGGGTCTATTTCGAGCAGTTTGACACAGGTGCATAGCAGCACCCAGAGGTTTGTATGGGATCCGGGCATTGGGTCTCAGTTGCGGCAGGCCAACAGAGTGGCCCACATATTTCGATTGCTTGAGGGCAAGCAATCTTGGGGCGGAAGGTCTATAATATTCCTTTTTTTGGTATCACCCATGACAGAGCTAGGAGGGACTTCCAAAGTTAGGAGCAGACAGGTCACATGTACAGATTGGTGCTACCAGTGAGCTCAGGAGCTCTTTGGGGGAGTTTTGAGGAGTTTTCATGGTTTCCGGAGGCATTCGCTTGAGGAGGAGTTTGGCTTTCGTTCCGGTGCATTCCGATAACTTTCGGAAATTTGAGTTATTTATGGGCTTAACTCAGCTGATTTCACTCAAGGTGGCATTCCGAGAGGAATACATGTTGGAACACCTTAGTGTAATAGCTCATTGGAACCGGGACGAGGATACCTACATGGTGGGACAGTTAGACACGGATTCCAGTGACCGAAGGAGGCATGGTAGCTGATTTACCCTTTTCTGCATTAAGAAGGAATATTTTAATAAAAGGGAAAAGTGCTCCATGAATAAAATAATAATAAAATAATGCTCTAGAAGGCTCCAAGAGATCTATAAAAGAAAGGGAGGAGGCCATTGGGAGATATCTTTGGAGTAGATCATTTTCTTGTGTATGAGAGGTTTGAGACGTGGTTCTCTACTTCATCTGTAGCCCCAGGACGGAAACACTTGGGTGATTTGTGAGTGTTGGACGAAAACCCAACTCTCTTGAGGAGACTTCACTTAGAAGTTTCACAGAGCTTCAGAGATTGGTGTAAGGATCATTCAGATCTTCAACTTGGGCTTCATCATCTTCAGTGGGTTCAGTGACAGCTGTTGCCAGAGGGACAGTGCAGCAGTTCAGTTTTGGGAGGCCATCGCCGTGTAGCAGTGCAGCAGATTATATTGTTGGCTAGTTTTCTATCTCATCACTTTTTGGGTCAAATCTATATGTAAACACCTCTTATTAGTTATAATAAAAGCTGAGATTCTTCCTGTTCTATATGTTATTTGATTGCAGAATTTATGTGTTTAATTTTACATGGCAATCTTCTGTTGAATAAATGTTGATTTTACAGCATAATGTGGAGTTCAGTTAATTTTCTGCATTTTTAGTTAAAATATCCCATCCGGGATATTACAATAATCTATGCCTTATTTTTGAGAGAAGCCTCGGGCAACAAATATTTCCCTGTACTTTTCAGCACTTCCAACGGCTCCATGCTTGATCTTGGAGAGCCATTTCAAGGTGACAACAGATTTTTCCTCCGGTCTTGGGACCACTTCCCAGACATCATTCTTCATAATGGACTCATATTCTTCGTGCATAGCATCCTTCCAAACTTGATGCTTTACGAATTATTCAAATGATCCAAGCTCAAATTGTACAATTGTACTCATCGCTGCTATATACCCTTGGTATCTATTCGGCTTCTTGCTTTCACGGAAAGTTCCCCTTGGCACAATATGTCTCTCGGCATCTTCGAGAGTGTCCCTGAGCCATGAGGGTCTCTTCTTATTTGAAGGAGGTGGATTGTTGAAATTTGGTACCGGAGGACAGGTGGTTCCCTAAGGCTTTGATCTTTGGCCTAGGGAAAAGTGTCCAAAAGAATTTAATTTTTCTCCTAAAGTAACTTTATAATTTTTATAAAGTTAAATCTAATTTAAAAGTGACTTAAGTGATAAAGTTACTAAAGTGACTTTATAAAGTTATAAAGTCAAATCTAATATTAAAGTGACTTTAAGTGATAAAGTTACTAAAGTTAAAGTGACTTTAAATAAAGTCAATATAAAATTAGAAAGGAAAAAGTGACTTTGGAAATAAAAGACTAAGTGGGTCTTTATTAAAGTGGGTTGAATTAAAAAATGAAAAGTGAGATTTAAATGAGCATTTAATCTCAGCCCTAGATCTCAATCTATCTCAGCCATTGGATTTAGGGATTCCCCAAAAGTCACTTAGGGTTAGGTTAAAGGAGAAAAAGGAGGAAAAGGTCATTCATTCTTTCATGAGCAGATTGGGAGAAGGAGAGCAAGAGAGCAAGGGAGATTTCTGGGCAGTGAGGAGAAGGAGGCAGCAGCTTGGCACACATTCCAAGGCAGCATTTCAGCAAGACATTTCAACAGACAAGTGCAGCAGATTTAGCAAACAGCAGGCTGATTTTTTTGCACGGTTTCCAAGGCAGGGAGGCCGTACAGCAGGGCCGTACAGCAGCCGTACAGTAGGCCGTACAGCAGTATTTGGCACAGAAATCGAGGCAGCTAGTGGCTGTTCCGTACAGCTGAGTTTTGCAGCATTTTTGGCACGTTTTTCGAGGTCCGTACAACAGCATTTATTGCTGTTTTGGCACAGATTTCAAGTTTATTGTCAAGTTGGCACGTATCAAGGTGGTCAGATAGTCGCGTTTATTGCAGATTGGCACAAATCGAGAAATCCGTACAGCATTTATTGCTGTTCCTGTTTTGCTGTTTGTGCGTTTTCCGAGGCGGTGGTTAAGCACGGAAAAAGAGATAAGTTGTAAAAGTTTGTTTGCTGATTATTTATTTTGCTGAATATTTCTATCACTGTAAAAAGCATTTTTCCAGAAATAAGAAGGAGCTTTCGAACTGGTTTTCCCCAAGAGTTGTAGGGGGTTTTTCCAGGGTCACCTTGACCAAAAATACTGAGTTATGATGTGTTGAATGACTATTTGTTACTGCTGTTATTTTATTTCTGCATTTTCAGCATTCTGAAAAAATTTCCAGAATTTGTGTTTTCAGCAAAATTTATTTTCCAGTTTATTAAATGTATGGATATGGGAAAGGGCATTTAATTATTTTGGAGTAATAAGGCAAAAACTGAAAACCGGGGTGGGAAACTATAATTTTCTACATGGTATCCGAGCTTGAGTGCTGAAAGAGCAGTTTGGGACAGCAAGGAGAAAATTACAGCCTGCTGATTTTTCACTCAGAAAATTCCAGCAAGCTGATTTTTCACAAACAACAGATTTTTACCTTTACTACAACAGTGTTATTTTTCAGTTTTAGGACAGCAGGATGTCTTTGGGATTGAGGGTGGAGGATAGGCTGGATGGGCATACAAATTACAGTGTTTGGAAGGAGAGAATGCAGAGTATCTTTGAGGAGGCGGAAGTCTGGGATATTATGGTGCATACCACTCAGAACCCTGTGAATGTGCCTACTGATGCTACTCAGTTGGCAGCATATAATAGAAAGAACAATAAGGGTAAGAGACTGATTCTAGACGGAATCAAGGACCACTGCATTCCTCATGTGAGAGGAAAGAGAAATGCCCATGAGATGTGGTCAGCATTGACCAACCTCTACCAGAGTACCAATGAGAACCGGAAAATGGTCCTGAAGGAGAAGCTGAAGAACATTAAGATGGCTAAGACTGATAATGCAGCTGGATATCTCACAAAGATTACTAATGTGAGAGATGAGTTGGCAGCAATTGGAGAGGCCATTCCTCCCACTGAGTTGGTGCGGATTGCAGTGAATGGCCTCCCCAGTTCATGGATGAACTTTGCTGATGGGGTTTGTGCACGTGAGACCTTTCCCACATGGGAGAGGTTTTGGGATGATTGCATTCAGACAGAGATCAGGAAAGGTCAGCTTGGGGCAGCCAAGCCAGTTGAGCAGGATGAGGATGTAGCACTGTTGGCAGGACGCAAGAAAGGCAAAGGGAAAAAGCAGGCTTCCACAAGCAATGGTGGGGCAAAGGCAAAGGTAAAGGTAAACAGGATAACTCACAGAAGGACTATTCCAAAGTGAAGTGTTGGAATTGTCAGAAGATGGGACACTATGCAGTTGTGTGTCCGGAGAAGAAGAAGAAGAAGGGGAAGAACCAGAGCATGGCAGCTTCAGCAGAGGTTGAGGACTTTGCAGATCGCTTTGACCGGGAGTTCGGGTTCATTGCGTGTGAGTCTTCTAGTGCAGGATTACCTGCCACACAGGTTCAGAGGGAGCATGCATTTCCCTCGATTAGCGGAGCATCTTCGGGTATCTGGTATGTGGACAGTGGGGCTTCACGTCACATGACAAGAGTCCGTGAGTACTTCTCAGAGCTTTCAGAGAGTGGCACTGATATAGAGGTAGTACTCGGTGATGACAGAGTTGTTAGAGCAGTCGGTGTGGGAACACTGACATTTCAGAGGGAGTCTAAACCTCCCTTGAAGGTGTCAGATGTTCTTTATGTGCGAGGGATGAGGAAGAACCTCATATCCGTCTCAGCTTTGTAGGATACAGGATATGAGATACTGTTCAGGGGAGGACAGGTGTTGATGTATCCCAGGGGCACTTCAGCTGATTCAGCTAGAGTGATAGGTGTACGCCATGCAAAGGTGTACAAGTTTGCATTCCAGTCCCTTTTGGCATTGAGCAGCAGTACCGACAGCAGAGCTAGCAATTCTGAGTTGTGTGAGATTTGGCACCGCGAGATGGGGCACATGTATCATGGAGCCTTGAGGACTTTGCGGGAGATCACTACAGGTGTGCCAGATTTCAGTATTGATCACTTTGATACTTGCAGAGGATGTGCGATGGGCAGGTTTGCCAAATCCCCTTTTCCCAGCAGTGACAGCAGAGTGACTGGGATACTTGATTTGATTCATTCCAATGTGAGCGGTCGGATGTCTCATGTTTCCTTGAGTGGATATGAGTACTATGTGTTATTCATTGATGATCACTCCAGGAGGACCTTGATTTATTTCTTGAAGACCAAGAGTGAGGTCTTCAAGTGGTTTTAGGAGTTCAGAGCTCTTGTGGAGACACAGACAGGTCGGAAGATCAAGTCCCTGAGGTCGGACAATGGAGGAGAGTACACCCTTGGAGAGTTTGTTGACTATTGTGTGGAGGCAGGCATTAGGAGGGAGCTCACTGTTCCTTACAACCCCCAACAGAACGGGGTTGCGGAGAGGAAGAACAGATCCATCGAAGGGGCTGCCAAAGCCATGTTACATGATCAGGGGTTGCCATTGTTTTTGTGGGCAGAGGCCTGCAACACAGCTGTTTACTTGCAGAACAGGAGTCCGCATCGTGCCTTGGGGCACATGACTCCGGAGGAGGCTTTTTCTGGGAAGAAGCCCGATATGGGTCATCTTCGTATCTTTGGGTGCATGACATACTCCTATATACCCAAGGAGAAGAGGACCAAACTAGAGCCCACCGCAGAGAAGGGTATCTTTGTGGGCTACAGTGAGACCTCCAAGGCCTTTCGGATTTACATTCCTGCGCAGAGGAAAGTTGTTGTCAGGCGGGATGTAAAGTTCGAGGAGGACAAGGCCTTTAGGAGGTCACGGGAGTTAGAGTATCTGGATCAGCCAGACCCTCAGCAGCAGTTGAGTCAGTCGCAGGGATCCAGTGGGCAGGGATCAGGAGGATCCGGAGGTACATCTATGACGATGTCGGGTCCGTCAGTGGGGAGTGGCTCACAGAGTCAGAGGGGTGGAGCTATGGGCAGCACGCAGAGCACTACGTAGCGCTTCATCGGGGAGTCCACCGATGGACGCTCACGCGTACCGCATTCGGCGGTCTGTGACAGCAAGAGGACAAAGAGATGTATTGGTCAAAGAGTTCGGCTCCCCGTATGTTGAGGAGGAGGAGTTTTGCCGTGCCACATGGAGAAGTGCACTCGTGCAGCAGCTCGCGGCTTCTGTGGACACCTTGGAGAGAGCCACATCCGTTGTCGGCTTGGAGCCTGGCCGTAGAGCACCACCCAGAGGCTGTAGCTATATGGCAATGGCTACCAAACATCCTGACTCGAGCCTTCTAGCTATGAGGAGTGCGAGCCCAGCCACAGTGTCCGGAGAGGCCACAGAGTGAGTATTCTTCTATCATGAAGAATGATGTTTGGGAGGTGGTGCCTAGGCCTCGAGGGCAAATCCGTAACAGCTTCTGATGGCGTACAAGGTGCCATGCCGTGCGTGCGCAGCATTGAGAAATTCAAGGCACGGTTTGTGGCCAGAGGGTTCTCCCAGGTAGTGGGAGTAGATTATGAGGAGACCTTCGCTCCCGTGGCTCGATATACTTCCATTTGCTCCATTATATCGATAGCAACAGAGATGGGTTGGAAGATCCACCAGATGGATGTGAATACCTCATTTCTCAATGGCTTCATACAGGAGGAGGTGTACATTGAGCAGCCACAGAGCGGAGGTGCATGGGAAGGAGTCCCATGTGTGTGATCGGCTAGTTGCCTTTTATGGCTCGGGCAAGCTCCGCTGCTTGGTACTCAAGAGTAGATATTCAGATACTACTGCGTAAGACAATTGTAAGACAGTGAGGCATCCGAACCTTTACTATATTGCAGGCAGGAGCCTTCATTTCGTGTCACAGACACCGTAACATGTGCAAGAGGAGAGACTCATAGAGCATTGTAAGAGAGATCTTGCGGCGGAGTTTGAGATGAAGGACATCGGCTTGATGCATTACTTTTTGGGTTTGGAGGTGTGGCAGGAGGAGGGGCATTTCTTCCTGGGGCAGGGGAAGTATATTGTGGACATCCTTGGCAGATTCCACATGGAGGATTTTAGACCCATGTCGACATCGATGATCACCAACTGGAAGAAGCTTCACGCTTCAGATTCCGAGTTGGTGGATCCCACATTGTACAGACAGTCGATTGGTTCCTTGATGTATTTGGTCAACACCAGACTAGATATATGTTTTGCAGTCAACACGATGAGCCAGTTCATGTGTGAGCCCAGGAGGGTGCATTGGGTTGTTGCAAAACACATTTTGCGGTACTTCACAGGGACAAATTATTATGGTCCGGACTATAGGCGGGGAGTGGACTATAGGCGGGGGGATGGAGTGAGATTGGTGTTACACCGATTCCGTATTGGGCAGTGTCAGGCTCGATAGAAGAGCACTTCGGTGGTGTCAAGCTTTTTGGGTTGGCCCTGCAGCTTCAGCCGTGTTCAAATTTCGAAAGCAAGAACAAGAGGGCATCGAGTTCATTGCTACAGTATATGGCAATGGCCTAGCTAGTTGTGCGGCCATCTGGCTTCGCAAGATGTTGTTTGGCTTATTTGGTCAGCCGTTGAGACCTTCAGTGATTTACTGTGATAATCAGAGTTGCATTAAACTCACGGAGAATCCAGTATTTCATGACAAGTCAAAGCATATCGGGATCAAATATCATTTCATCAGAGACTATGTTCAGAAAGGAGCTGTGAAGCTTGAGTATATTCCCACTGATGAGCAAGTTGCAGATATTCTTACCAAAGCCTTACCATGGGGCAAGCATGTCTACTTCAGAGACAAGATGGGTGTGGTGAGGAACACCTTCCTCGGTAAGAGGGAGTGTTGAAATTTGGTACCGGAGGACAGGTGGTTCCCTAAGGCTTTGATCTTTGGCCTAGGGAAAAGTGTCCTAAAGAATTTAATTTTTCTCCTAAAGTAACTTTATAAATTTTTATAAAGTTAAATCTAATTTAAAAGTGACTTAAGTGATAAAGTTACTAAAGTGACTTTATAAAGTTATAAAGTCAAATCTAATTTTAAAGTGACTTTAAGTGATAAAGTTAATAAAGTTAAAGTGACTTTAAATAAAGTCAATGTAAAATTAGAAAGGAAAAAGTGACTTTGGAAATAAAAGACTAAGTGGGTCTTTATTAAAGTGGGGTGAATTAAAAAATAGAAAGTGAGATTTAAATGAGCATTTAATCTCAGCCCTAGATCTCAATCTATCTCAGCCATTGGATTTAGGGATTCCCCAAAAGTCACTTATGGTTAGGTTAAAGGAGGAAAAGGAGGAAAAGGTCATTCATTCTTTCATGAGCAGATTGGGAGAAGGAGAGCAAGAGAGCAAGGGAGATTTCTGGGCAATGAGGAGAAGGAGGCAGCAGCTTGGCACACATTCCAAGGCAGCATTTCAGCAAGACATTTCAGCAGACAAGTGCAGCAGATTTAGCAAACAGCAGCCGATTTGAGACGCTTCCTGTGCAAAGAGGTTGATAAAGAAGGTCATGAGAAGAACAGACAAGAATGAGACAAAGAAAGCCGTTGGACCCACTATTGGGCATGAATCGAGGGCAAATAGTATCGTTCCGTACAAACGAGTTTTGCAAAGATTTTTGCACGTTTCTCGAGGTCCGTACAAAGATTTCTTGTTGTTTTGGCACATTTCAAGGTGGTCGCATAAAATTGCGTTATCGCATTTCGGGCACGCAATCGAGGAAACTGGCGCATTTATCACGTTCGTTTTGTCGTTTGTGCCGAGGCGGTGGTTAAGCACGGAAAAAGAGATAAGTTGTAAAAGTCCGTTTGCTGATTATTTATTTTGCTGAATATTTCTATCACTGTAAAAAGCATTTTTCCAGAAATAAGAAGGAGCTTTCGAACTGGTTTTCCCCAAGAGTTGTAGGAGGTTTTTCCAGGGTCACCTTGACCAAAAATACTGAGTTATGATGTGTTGAATGACTGTTTGTTACTGCTGTTATTTTATTTCTGCATTTACAGCATTCTGAAAAATTTCCAGAATTTGTGTTTTCAGCAAAATTTATTTTCCAGTTTATTAAATGTATGGATATGGGAAAGGGCATTTAATTATTTTGGAGTAATAAGGCGAAAACTGAAAACCGGGGTGGGAAACTAGAATTTTCTACATGGATCAATAAGATCCATTGGTCCTCCAACATCGAGCATCGGTTCATCCTTCGATTCTTCCTGCTTTCCAACTTCTTGTTCTTCTTTGTCTTCCTTTGAGCTAGGAAGATTCCTAACTTTCTTGAGGGCAGCATCTTCATCGAATGTGACATCGTGGCATATCTCCACTTCTCTTTAACTTAGCACATAGATTATATATGCCTTCGAAGTTTCATTGTAGCCCAAAAACATTCCCTTCTCTCCAAAAGTATCCAGCTTGCTTCTCTTTTCTTTCGGCACATGAAAATAAACAAGACTACCAAAAACTCTAAAAGGAGAAACATCAGGTTTCTTACCAAAGAAGACTTCTTCGGGAGTTTTGGAGTCCAAAGCGAAATGAGGGCATCTATTTTGAACATCCACAGCAGTGTTCGCAGCTTCTCCCCATAGAAACTTTGAAAGACCATGGTCATATAGCATGACACAGGCAGCTTCCACAATGGTCCTGTTCTTTCTTTCAGCAACAACATTTTGCTCAGGAGTATACACAGTTGTGGTCTCCCTCTTAATGCCATCTTCTCTGCAAAATTCATTGAACTCATTTGACTCATACTCGGTCCCATTGTCGGTCCTCAAAATTTTGATTTTCTTTCCGGTTTTATTTTCCACCAAGTCCTTGAAGGCACAAAACCATTTGAATACTTCATCTTTCTTCTTCAAGAAATATATACAGGTCTTGCGAAAGAAGTCATGTAATAGGAACATCCTCCCAAGGATGTCACAGGCAGCATACCAGATAGATCAAAATGTATCAATTGCAAGATATTAGATGTCTTTGTCACACTTGAGGGGAATGGTCCCCTTGTATGCTTCCCTTCGGCACAACCCTGCCATATACCTTCATGATCATCTTTAAACTCGGGCATCCCTGTCACCACCTTCCTTGCTTCGGGAAGGGCTTTGTAATGAAGGTGTGCAAACCTCTGGTGCAATAACTCATCTTGAAGAGTTGTATCACATGACATAGCCCCTAACGGACTTCCTCCAACCTGGCAGAGTGCATCAACTCTAAAACCAATAGTAAGAGCTTCTTTGAAGTTCTTCTTCCAGATGTGTACCTTTCCATCAACGAATGTTGCCTTGAATCCTTTGTCTTCCATTGCGGAAATAGACACAAGGTTCTTCTTCAAATCAGATACGTACAACGCATCTTTTTAGTGGAGGACTTGACCTTGAGATAGATGAAGGGTCACAGTCCCTGTCACTTTCATGGGATAAGTGGGATTATCACCAAGGATAATTTGTAGATTAGTATCCTTCTCAATCAAATCAGAGAGATCTTCTTTATAACCAGTGAGGTGCCTTGAAGCACCACTATCAATCAACCAGACATCCAAGGTGTCAGGAAGAGATGGAGCAAAGAGGGTAGATACAAGAATAAATTTATTTTTCTTATTATCAACAATATTAGACTCATCGTACCTGGAATTTTTTGACCTCTTGAAAGGTTGTCATTTCCACTACGATCAAAGGGAGCCTTCCTTTTTCCTTTGAACCTGTTGTTCCTTTAATTGCCATTCCCCCTAGAGTTGTTGTTGTCATCATCCCTAGGAGAGTCCCTTAGATTGGGGCACTCTCTTGCATAGTGACCAAACTTGTTACAAGTGTAACATCTTCCTTTCCTTCCTATGGGCCCCGCTCTTCCATGGTTTTGATTTCTCGGGCCACCATTGTTTTTCTTCTTTGCATGAGCGGCGAAGGCAGTAGGGTCACCTCCATTTCCATTGGAGGAATGATCTCTCTCCATCATTCTTGTCTCCTCTTGAGTGCATCTCATCAATATTTCATCAAAATCAGGAATCACATTATTAATAAGAATAGTGGTATTGAATACATACCAATCACGGGGGAGACCTCCAAGCGCAATGAGAACCATCTCTCGATTAGCTATTTCTTCTCCAATAGCTAGGAGATTATACTTGATTTTAGTGAGCCTCATAAATTAGGATTGAATGGATTCTTCTTTTCCCTTCTTAATATTCTTCAATTGATTCTTGAATAAAAGCACTTGCTTAGCATTGCTAGCCCCGAACATGCTAACCAGCTTATAATACCTCTCTTTAGATGTGCCCGGCTCGGAGATGTAAGCTACCAACTACTTATGAATAGAATCCCTGATAATCATCTTTTCTTTGACTTCCCCTTTTCTATACTTCGTCTTTGTGGCAGCAGGTGCATTTGATGGAGGCTCAAGAATCTACCCCTACACATAATCCATGACATCTTGATCTTCTAATGCCAAATCCAACGACATCTTCCATGCATGATAATCAGACTTGTCAGTCAATTTATCATCAGATTTGTAACCCTTATAGGTTGAGGAGGGCCATTGGTCCTTGATAGGATTTCTTCTTTGGTGATTGCTTTTCACACTAGCTTGGGCTTTGTCTTCACCTTAGCTCTGATACCATGTTAAATTTAGACAGACATGGTATGTTCTATGCTTAATGCAGTTTTACTTCAATCTTTCTTATAGGCCCAACACAATTTAGCAATCACTTAAACATGAAAGTAAAATGTTGATAGATCATAATAATAGATCAACAGAAGACAAGCCAATAGTATAGATCAAAATTTACAATTCTTCATATCCAGCAAAGATAGAGAGTAATGTGCGTTACAGCAGTCAACAGGATGCACCAACCAGCAAAGTCTTTCTCAACATCGAATCAGCCAATCCTCCAAGTGTCACACACCCCCCTCAAAGACAGCTGCAAAAAATTCAATGATGGTCAACAGGAAAAAGTCAATGTTGGTCAACGCTACAGAATAGGGCTTCGGTCAACGGTCTCTCTTTTCCTCGATCTTTATGCCCTCTAATGCAGCCTCAAGAGATCGGAAGTTCTACACTCGTTGAAGGTCAAAACTCCAAGTTTTGACCATGATCAACGCTGGTCAAAGCACCAGCAAAACAGCGCTAAAACAGTGCGCACTTTTCCAAACTTTAGCTCCGCACGTGTGAGACAAAGAGGCCTCCAAAGGCTGATCGAACCAGTCATATCACAAGAGAGAATGTGTGATAAGTTGATCAGCAAATGATCTCCAAGTCTCTCCAATTTATATCCATTAGTGAGGGTGTGTGACACATCTATTGGGCTTGCAAGCCTACATTAAAAATCTGGCCGACCTTGCACATGTGTGGAAAATAAAATAAAAATATATGTTCTGCTCATCCAAACAAGATGATCTTTAGATCAATCTTGCACCTCTCTGAAAGCGAAATTCAACAAAAATATAATCATCATCATATTAGTGCAACATGGAGTTTGGACCTAATTGCCCTAAATTAACAAAAGGGAGTGTGATTTTCCTCTAAGCTACTTGATCATCAAATTTAAATTTTAAAATCCAAAACTTTTCCTTTGTAGAATGTTTTAAAGTCACATTTGTTACTTCAAGAGAGTTTCCTAGACTAGGCAAGAATGTGGGTTCACTTCCATTTCATGGGCTACTGTCTTTGTATATTAATTTGTACTTTAAATCTTGTTTATTTCGTTCTAACATTTGATTTTCTTTCGCAGCCCATAAGCTTGAGCGTGGACAACAAGGAGCTTGAAGACGAGATGGCGAAAAACTATTGATCCTCCTTGCATGCAAAGCCTTCCACTACCTTAAAGACTGATTTTTAGGGAGGCCGTGAGCACCCTAAGGACAGCAGAATTATCCCCTTGGCCATGGGCCTTTGAGCCTTTGTAAAATTTATGTTTTGAAGGTATTTCCCATGCGCTTTCATTGTTATCTTTGAGGAGGAGATCTAGCTTTTTTTCCAAGCTTTATCTTTGTAAAAAGATCTCCTTTTGGGCAACCTTCTTAGAGGCTCTTTTTCTCATTTGTAATCACTAATAAAATAACCATTTTGCTTGAGGGAGCTTGGGATCTTTTTCTTGATAAACTAAGAGGGGGCAGAAATTGGTAAACTAAATTTGCTACCAAAAGTTGCTACGAAACTGCCTTGTTTTCCCCTATTTTGGCAGCGAGTTAAATTTTGAAAGAATTTTGGTTTGAAGTGGTGCATTCAAGGTGCTAATCACATGTGGAGATCAAAGATGGTCAAGCAAATATTTTTATGCAGGTTTGGTCCACGAAGTTGTCCAGCTCATCTTCAAATTATCAATTCATCATGGAGGTATTTCATCATGTATGATGTGTGATGGCAGCAGCTCCTTAAAAGTAGGAAGACATGTTTCATGAAGCCCTCCTAACATGTTTTAAAGTCTCATGGCAGCAGAAAGTCAAATTGATTGGCAAAAGTGTTTAAAACAAAGGCGCTATGAAAAGTTGCTACGAAATGAGTGCTACGAAATTTTCTATACATGACTGTTTTAGCAGTCAATTTCAAGTTTGATTTGTGACCAAATGAAAAAGAATTTTGGAAATCTGAAAGAGGTTTTTCGTCAACACAGGCCCCTCTACAAAAACCACTCTCAGTTTCTGCAAAGCCATCAGCGCTTGGAAATTATACACTCATCTTTGAAGCCTATTTTTCAGATTTTCACTAACCATATTTATGAAAAAATTGTAAAATTCGACTTGGAGGAGGTTTGGCTCAACATCCACGTGGCATAATGACACATCAACACTCCAGTACACTCACCAAATTAGTTGGTTGCAGTTGATAAGGGTTATTAAATGGATTTGTTGAACTATTTAATGAAAGAAGAGTCCTTTTGGTATTCAAACTATGCAAAACAGAAACATCCCTAGGAAGTCTCCACGTGATGTAATCATATTTGAAATAGGTCTCTGAGGTGGGAATTCGAAGCTAGCAAGGTGGCAAATCATTTGTATGAGTCCTCACTCTATAAATGAGGTAGTTTTAAAGTTATAAAAGGATATGGTTGGTGACACAGGGCCTAGTGTCCTGGCCCTGTTGCTGATCTTCATGCTATTCCTGAAGTTGTGTATTGCTGAACACATAATACATTTCAAATTACTCTATTGAGGATTCACAAATCATATGGCGTGTGTATTTGTTTTTCTCCTGTTTTTCCATATCTTATATCTTTCTTTTCAAATCTGTCATAAGAATTCTACTTCATGTTCCTGTTAGTCTTATGAAGAAGCTTCAAGGCATATTGAATTGTTCTTGTAAGTCTTGTTTCAAGCATTTCTGATTCAATGCATTTTGTTGATTATTCATGAGCATTCCTTGGGGTCGAATTAAATCCTATCTCATGTTTTTATAAGTCTTTTGATCTAGTAGACATATTGGTCTTCTTTTGTAAGTCTTGACTCATCAAGCTTTCCTGGTTCAAGATGTCATATTAGTCAGAAGCATTCCTTGAAATAGGATTCTTAAAATGTAAAATGAGATTCTTGTAAGTCTTTCTTAAAAAACCTTCTTTCATTACACATTATAGGTCTGAAATTTGTGTCATTTTTTCCTCCCAACAGTGGATTTTTGTCTTACAGACCCACTGTCTTTCTTCCATTCTTCAAATCATTGAACTACAAACTTTGCTACCACATCATATATACGAGTGCCCTCATATGTGTCAGAGCCTTTTATCTGTTCAACATTCCATTCAGAGTGCTTGAGATCCAACCACTTTCCGAAAACCCAATCAAATCATAAGAAATTGCCTTAGAGCTTAGGATATGTCTGGTCATGCACTTGAAGCAGTCCAAGTGTTGATTCCAGTGCCAACATCTTTTGGTGCGTCTGCCAGGAAACGAAGGCCTTGAAACGAAGTATTCTCCCTAGTCTCTTGTTTTAATTGTTGAAGATCAATTCTTTATGGTGAACAAGAATTGGCGACTTGAAGAGTACTGCAGCTTTTTCAGTTGGCGACTCCATTGTTCTGGATCAAGTGGCAACAGTGCAACTTCACAATGATGCAAAGATCAGATTTTCAGAAGAAGTTTTGGGGCAGCAGCTACACCTTTCGGAATTCTGAAAGGGACATCATTGCAGAGGTAACATTTAAAGTTTTTCCTCATTCAGTAGCTAATAATTTGGAGTCTTCTTATAGTGCAGACATTCAATGCTTTATGAGTATCCCGCGTTGTGATTATTTTCAACATGAGCTGCACTATGTCATGATATGGATTCTTTCAGTTCTACTTTTAAGATTCATAAGCCATATGAGAGTTTTTTCAGTGATTTGAATGGTTGTACGACAAGTTCCATATTACATGAAGATTACCATTCAAATCAGATTAGAAGAACGAGAATGAATAAGCTCAATGTTTTGAGCATTTTTTTCAGAATATTAGAGTTCAGTTTTCAGTTTGAATTCAATTTGAGTTTGGAGAAATAAGTTGCAGAATTGAAATGATGCTTTTGACTCCATTACCCAATGGCTAGGCATCCTGGTTTTTTGAGTTAATGAGCAAGATCGCTGGTTGGAGAGATAAGAGTTGGATTCAAGGCACTAAGTCTACGGTTCTTGACAGCCCGCAGGGGGCATATCATCCCCAATTAGAGCCACTGTTAGCACTGATTTTGATTCTGTTATCACACTCAAAATTTGCAAAAACTTTGTGTTGATAGGGTCACCGTAGTTTCACCTTGTCTCATTAGGTTAGATCATTTATTTGATGAGAAATTCAATTAATCATGTTTATCATAGGTCATAGACACTTAATTAGTCTTGTCATTAGGGTCATATCCACAATTATCCACCTTGGGTTCACTTGCAAAGTCATCAAATCAGAAAAATGGCCACCTGTCTGTTTTTACAGAATTTCGTAGCAAATATAACTATAAAGGTGAAATGATGCTTTTTGAGGAGGGTAAGAGGCATTTTGAACCAAGTTTGTTTTATCATCCTTCATATCAATTTTCAGACCTACAGGTGAAATTTTGAAGAAAAAGGAGAATTTTGAATTTTCCACACTTTAGGTGTTTTCGTAGTGCCAGCCAAGCTTGAAGCCCAAAAAGCGCTACGAAATTTCTGAAGATGACTTTTTGATAAAAAGGGTGGTTAAACTTGAAATAAAATCTTGGGAAAATTTTGTATTAGCTCTTCAAAGCTATCAAATAGATCGATGAAAGAAAAGAGAGCTAAGAGATGGCAGAAATTGGTAAACTAAATTTGCTACCAAAAGTTGCTACGAAACTACCTTAAAGTTGCTACGAAATGAGTGCTACGAAATTTTCTATACATGATTGATTTAGTAGTCAATTTCAAGTTTGATTTCTGACCAAATGAAAAAGAATTTTGGAAATCTGAAAGACATTTTTCTCAGTGCAGGGCCCTCTACAAAAACCTCTCTCAATTTCTACAAAGCCATCAGGGTTTGGAAATTATACACTCATCTTTGAAGCCTATTTTTCAGAATTTTCACTAACCAGATTTATGAAAAAATTGTAAAATTCAACTTGGAGGAGTTCCAGCTCAGCGTCCACGTGGCATAATGACACATTAGCACTCCCGTACACTCAGCAAATTAGTTGGTTGTAGTTGATAAGGGTTATTAAATGGATTTGTTGAACTATTTAATGAAAGAACTGTTGGGTTTGTGTTATATTCTTTCCACGACTAATCACACGCGGGGGGGTAACAAGGGGGGCGGTAGCCCCCCCTATATGTTGCGTTGGGCACAACATACGGGGGGGTCATAGGGGGGACGGTAGCCCCCCCTATTGGGTTCGGGGCAGCGCCTCGGGGAAAAAAAAAAAATTGGTCCTTATTTTCCGGTGGGCGAACCTGCCCATGGTTTTGTGCATGGGTTTGCACATGGTTTTGGGGCATGATGGTTTTCGGACCCTGGTATTTTGTAGATCCGGTCAAGGGAATTACGATTATGTTCTAATCCAGGGTTAATGGATTGGGATTTATGTATGCTTCAGCATGTATATATATGTGTTGTAACACTAAAAGAAATATAATGAAAAATCAAGCTTGTCATCTCGATTTGGGATCCAGGGGAAAATCTCTGTGTTTATCTGTTTTATGTTTTATGCTCTCGCTACTGTTTATTTTCTGTCTTTAAGATTCGTTTGCAGATAATTTCTGTACAGGGTTAAAACTTACATATGGTATCAGAGCAGTTTCGGCTTCAAGGGGACGCCTTTGCTGCTGAGGGATTTTTTTGCTCGGGCATGAGGTAGACCCTGTTCAGTGGGAGATCTACGGGATCGATTCTTGCGGTGAAAGAAAATGGAGAGCGGTGGGAAGAGAGAGATTGAGAAATTTAATGGTCAGAGTTTTGAGTTGTGGAAGCTCAAGATGGAGGATTTGCTAGTGGATAAAGATCAGTGGATCGCGGTAGATCCGGGTACTAAACCAATGGCAATATCAGATGAAGACTGGAAGAAGCTGGATAGGAAGGCAAAGAGCACAATACGCTTGTGTGTCTCAGATTCAATATTGTTGAATGTATCTAGGGAAGCTACGGCGAAGACCTTGTAGGACAAACTTGGGACTTTGTACCAATCTAAGTCTCTGGTGAATAAATTGTTCCTGCGGAAAAAGTTGTATAACCTAAGGATGAAGGATGGAGACTCGGTGATAGAGCACCTGAACGCTTTCAATACTGTGGTAAGTCAGCTGTCATCTATTGATATTAAAATTTCAAATGAAGATAAGTGCATTAGTTTGTTGTGTTCTCTACCAGACTCCTGGGACAGTCTAGTTATTGCAATAGGTAGCAATACAACTACCTTGAATTTTGATGACATTGTCTCAGCCTTGTTGTCAGAGGAAATGAGACGGAGAAATATGGAGGGCCAAAATGGAGAAGCC
The DNA here is from genome assembly GCA_034641835.2 of Pinus albicaulis. Taxonomy (NCBI): domain Eukaryota; kingdom Viridiplantae; phylum Streptophyta; class Pinopsida; order Pinales; family Pinaceae; genus Pinus; species Pinus albicaulis. The sequence goes on from CM076575.1 coordinate 88,687,571, forward strand.
TTATCTGTACGAGGAAGGTCCCAAAACAGAAACAAGAATAAGGTTTCGAGTGGGAGATCTAAATCTAGAGGGAGATCTAAATCTCCTGGAAAGTTTGTAAAGGTGTGATGGAAATGCGGAAAGGAAGGGCAATACAAAAAGGACTGCAAATCTAAAGCTCCTAAGAAAGGAAAGGGATCTGATGATGCTCCTTCTGCAGAGGCCAAAACCACCTCGGATGAAGGTGGGGATGTGTATTTGGCTTCTTCTTCAAATACACATGTAAATCATGAGTCATGGTTGATTGACTTAGGTGCATCCTTTCACTTCACTCCTCATAGGGAGTGGTTCTGCGAGTATGAGAAATATGATGGCAGTGATGTCTTCTTAGGTGATGATAGGAAGGCCAGAATCGTCGGAAGTGGAAATGTCAACCTGAAGCTGCAAGGTGGAAGGATTAGAACACTTCTTGGTGTTCTGCAAATTCCTGCATTGGCCAGAAATCTGATTTCTGTAAGATGGATGGATGATGCAGGTGTAAAAACAGTGTTCGAGAAAGATACTTGTAAGATGGTTCGAGGAGCACTGGTATTAATGCGGGGAGTTCGGATTGGAACTCTGTACAAGCTTCAGGGCAACACTGTTATTGTTGGGTGCAACAGTTCTGTGGTTCCCGAAAGTGGAGCGGAAAGCCTAGCGGGGGGGTTGTTTTGGAGTCGTTTTGGATAAATCCAAGGGGTTGTTCCATGTAGATTTCTTCATGTAAATCTCCATGTAAGAAGGCGGATTTAACATCCATCTGATGGACTTCCCATTTAAAGGAGGCAGCAAGGGAAAGAACAAGGAGGATAGAATTCATTTTGGCAACAGGGGAGAAGGTTTCAGTATAGTCAATGCCTTCAACTTGTGAAAATCCTTTAGCGACAAGACGAGCTTTATGTCTATCCACTTTTCCATCTAGTCCAAACTTTGTTTTGTAAACCCATCTGCATCTGACAAGTTTTCTTCCTTTTGGAAGAGGAACAAAATCCCAAGTATCGTTCGCCAATAAGGAACGACACTCTTCATTCATAGTTTCATCCCAATCTTGATGACCGGAAGCTTCTTCAAAGGAGTTTGGATCGGGATTTTTTGGAACTTGAGCCAATAAGGAAGAGGCTCTTTGGAACTGAGAACGTGTACGTCATCGATCTGTAGGGTCACCTACAAGAGAACCTGCTGCATCCCAAGTAGAGCGGACCCATCTTGGAAGCTGTGGAGTAAAAGGAATAATTTCAAGAGGTGGAGGAGGATTGTCATCCTCATTGTCATCATCTGAACTAAAAGGAATGCTATTAAAAATAGAAGAGAGAGAGAGGTGGCACATATGCCGAATCAGGCTCGCAGGCCAAAGGTGGCACACCCGCCGAACTAGGCTCGCAAGCCGATATATTTTCATCAAATTTTACATCTCTTCTAATGATTATATTTTTGGATTTTGATTGAAGAAGTCTATATCCTTTGACATCTTCAGAATATCCAACCAAAATGCATTTTTCACTCTTAGGTTCTAAGGCTTTATGTTTCACAGCTGGAATATGGGCCCAAGCATCACTTCCAAAAACACGAAAGTGACTTACATCTGGTTTGATTGAGCTCCAAGCTTCTTCTGGAGTTATATTCTTTAAAACCTTAGTAGGAGTGCGATTTACTATGTAATTTTCACAACTAATTGCTTCTGCCCAAAAATTGATACTAAGTCCTTTAGATTGAAGCATACAATTAGCCATTTCTTTTAAGGTGCGATTCTTCCTTTCAGCTACACCATTTTGTCGTGGAGTATATGGAACAGTATGTTGCAAGTAAATGCCATGCTCAGTGCAGAAGTTGATAAATTTGTTGTTAACATATTTTCCTCCATTGTCTGATCGTAACATGAGAATTTAATGTCCAGATTGTTTCTCAACAAAGGCCTTAAAGGCCAAGAACATGTTAAAAACTTCACTCTTGAGTTTTAAGAAGTATACCCAAGTGCGTCTGGAAAAATCATCAATGAAAGTTAAGAAGTACTTGCAACTAGAGAAAGAAACAACAGGAAGTGGACCACATAAATCACTGTGCACAAGTTGCAAAGGGGCTGAAGCGTGCCAAGAGGCACGTTTGTCAAAACTATCCCGGTGATGTTTTCTGAGTACACATCCGGAGCAAACACCATCTCAGCAAGATACCATAGGAAGACCTGTCACCATATTTTCTTTACATAGAGTTTGAAGAGAGCGACAGTTTAAGTGACCAAATCGCTCATGCCAAAGTTTGCTCACTTCATAATTGTGAGCAACAAAAACGGAGGGAAGACATGATGACCCAAAGTTGTCAAACTTATACAACCTTGTGGAATCATCAGCAATTCCAGTAGCTAAAATATGTCTAGGATCTTTGAGGTCCTTGATTACAACATCATGAGGTGAGAATTCTACTATTTTCCCTTCACCTGAATGAGTTATTTGATAAATAGATAGAAAGTTGCATGACAATGTAGGAACACATAGTACATCATTAAATTGACCATTATCTAGATGAATGGTGCCAGATCCTACAACACTAAGAGATCTATCATCACCAACATAAATATGTTTGGTGTTACAATCATTTAAAGAAGAAAACATGGCTTTATTTTTGCCCATGTGGTAAGAAGCTCAAGAATCAATGAGCCACTCATGAGAATGAGAAGAAGAAGATACATTTAATGCATAACCAGATCTTGATGCTTGACAACCACAAGTAGAAAGTGCCATTCCTGAAGATGACGCTGAAGAGTGCTCCAAATTGATGTTGTGCTTCTTCATTGTTGTAATATTCCCAATTAACGATAGCTAATTGGAAATATTAATTTTGATCAATTTTGCCTTCTATAGTTAGAATATAAATAAAAGTGAGTAAGAGGGGGATATAACTCACCTAAAATAAAGTGCACTCCCTAAAGTCACCTAGTAACATCAACGTTGTGACTAAGGTGGGCCAAGGGGGCCAAGTGACCACGTGAAGGGGGACCCACATGGACTGCGTGAGCATGGCCAGCGCAGTTGAGTTGGCAACGTGGGCCAAATGGAGGCAACGTAGGAGATGGTGGGGCCTAGGGTTGAGAAAGGCCCATCGTTATAAAAAGGAGGAGAGCCTCCTCATTTCCTCATTTGAGTTTATGCATATTGAGTTGGTCACTTCGACTTAGAGCACGCTGGCTGTTTAGCTTGTCTGCAGCAATATTTAGTGCATCGGGTGTCTTCGTTCGGAGATCCCACCTCCAACCCCGGGAGACTTCGAGTGCTTGCTCGGGTGAGGCATTCCCATCAGCATTTGGCAGGAGGATCGAGTTTGGCTTTTGTGGAGGAGCAGTGCATTCATAGACTGCGCAGTCTTGAGAGAGAGGACGCAGTCCATCTTGAGGGAACTTCGGTTTGGCATTATTTTGGGGGTTTCTGGTCAGGAGATTGAGCAAGGGGCCAGCCCTTGCCTATTGGAGACTTTTGGCAGAGCGGGAGGCCATCTTTCGGAGAATTTCATTCAGCCTTAGCGTGGCCCTTGGGAGGATAGCGTCGATCCTCAAGGGAGGTATTTTCGGGGGTCATCCATTCCAGAAACGCTCTCTGGGATTTTCTGGGTATTGTGAGTAGAGGCGGATTCCAGAGTTTCAGCTCATTCTGAGTAGGGGAGCAACCCCAAATACTCATTTTGTTCCAGCAGTAGCAGCAACACGGTAGTTTTTGAGCAGCTTGGACACAGAGCAGAGAGCAGCCATTCCTTTGATATTCTGAGAGTATTCCTACACTTGCCTGGTGCAAGTCGAGGTGCCATCACTCTGATCACCTCTTGTACTCATTTCTATTTCTCAGTATAATAAAATGGCTCAGTATTCTCTCTATTTCATGTGTATCTGCTTTATGTTCAGTTTATAGCATTTTGTATCTTTTTGTATGCTTTGTATTACTGGTTATTTCCCTTTCGGAATATTACAGTGGTATCAGAGCTCATAGATCTGGCTCAACCTGTGGGGCGAGTTGTCTATGACACCGGGAGAGAAGTCGTACATTTGCTACAGGGGTAGGAAGTACCGTGACAAAGAACGTAGGTTGCAAATCACCTACGGAGAGGGTGACTGCGTTCCAGTAGAGGACGCAAAACAAGACCCAGTGGTGGACACAGAACAAGATCCAGTAGTGAACGCAGAACAGGGGGAGCCAATGGTAGATGATAGTGATGCAAAACAGTTTGGGGAAATGCTCCTCAAGTCAGTGCAGGATCTGGCAAGGCAGATTGAGATGATGGGTCAGAGATTCACTGTTGTGGAGGCTAGACAGCATGAAACCCCAAGGGGTTTCCAGGTTGGTGAGGGGTCAGGCACATCCCAACATTTACAGGGGCGTGATGCCACCCCGCACATGGCATCACATGCCCCCACCTGTTCCACGATGCCCACTTTTCTGGGTGCAGACACTGGGGCAGGAGCCAGAGCCTGGCCACATGGGTGATTATTTTGCTGAGTATCAAGCATATGGGCAGGAGTTCAGATATGCCCTTTCATTCAGAGATTTTGTTCAGCTCCAGCGGGACTGCAGACCCCACGACCATCACAGAGGGCATCAGCATTATCACGAGGGAGACACTCAACGTACAGTGAGCAGGTTCCATTTGCCCACGTTTGATGGTTCATCAAACAGTTCGGCAAAGGCTTGGGTGGAGAAGCTGGACATATACTTCCAGATCAACCAGATGGTAGAGACGGAGGCCATCAAGGTAGCAGCACTGCATCTAGATGGAGAGGCCCATAATTGGTGGTTCCATGGGATGGTTACACTCGGACATTCGACAATGACTACATATGCCGACTTCACCCGGAGATTGATATAGAGGTTTTATAAGAGAGATCTGGAGGAGCATTTCGTTGCGCTGACGAGGCTCAAGCAGACCGGGAGCCCGGATACTTATATCTCAGATTTCCTGAGACTTTCAGTGATGGTGCCAGATCTATCCGTGGCACAGATGATCTACATGTTCATTGAGGGGTTCGCAGAGCCACTTCGGGGTTTGGTCAGATCCACTAGACCAACCACACTCCGTGACGTACTTGGCAGGACCCGGGATTTACAGAATGTTCCCAGGACCAAGACACCTTACCCACAAAGACAGGCTTTCCAGGCCAAGGGGAAGGACGTGAGGATTCCACCTCCAAAGGGAATCCGAGTAGAGGACAGTTGGACGATGATGCCAGGAGGGAGTTGAAGAAGAAGAGGTTGTGTTTTACATGTCAGGAGTTGTGGACACCAGGACACAGATGTGCTGCTGGCAAAGCACACTTTATTGAGGTCTTCTCCGAGAGCAGTGGAGAAGAGGATGAGTATGATGACGTGGAGGGAGGAGGCAGCCATGCAGCACAGGACCATTTGCCACCTCCACCACCAGGGGCAGGAGGTGCAGCCTTTGCACCCACAAGGGGGACCCTTGCAGCATTGCGAGGAGTACCCAAGTATCTGACGCTGCGTGTCCGAGGGACAGTACGAGGGCAGCGGGTTTCAGTACTGGTGGATAGTGGGGCAACCCACAACTTCATCGATGCACAGATGGTTGAGCGGAGAGGCATACCGACAGAGAGCTTCAACGGATTTTCAGTGTTGGTCCCAGGAGATCAGACGATGCAGTGTGCCAGATGTGTTCCAGAGCTGGCTGTGACGATGGGTACCTACACAGTGACTGACCAATTTTTCGTGGTTAACATACCGGATACCAATGTGGTATTGGGTGTACAGTGGCTGATTACTCTAGGGAAGGTCACCACAGATTGGGAGGCCTTGGAGATGGAGTGGGAGGATAAGAAGACTGGGAAGCATGAGAAGATACAGGGGATGCACACTTACCCACCCCAGACTGTTTCAGCTCAACGGATGGAGGTAGACTTCCAGAAGGGAGACATAGAGTGGGCAGTAGAGCTGCGTGCATCAGAGGCAGGGACTACCGGGCAGACAGTTCATCCTGAGATACAGACCATCCTTGACAGGTATGCCACGGTGTTTGGGGAGATACTGCCAGGACAGCCACCAGATCGGGGATTTGAGCATACTATTGAGCTAGAGCAGGGCATTCAGGCCGTTATTACCACTCCCTATAGGCACCCCAAGGCCTATCAGGACGAGATTGAGCGGGCTATCCGTGAGCTGTTGGCTCTTGGACACATATGGCCCAGCACCAGTCCTTTCGCTTCTTCAGTAGTGTTGGTGAGGAAAGAGGACGGCACATTGCAGATGTGCATTGATTACAGGGCTTTGAACAAGAAAACCATGAAGAACAGGTACCCCATACCGCGGATTGATGAGATGATGGATGAGTTGAGAAGAGCACAGTTCTTCTCAAAGATTGATTTGAGATCCGAGTACCACCAGATTCGGGTGAGGGAACAGGACATTCCCAAGACCACTTTTAGATGCCATTATGGCCATTTCGAGTTCTTGGTGATGCCCCTCGGGCTAACCAACGCACCAGCCACATTCCAGTCATGCATGAACCACACCTTCCGTAGTCACCTGAGGAAGTTTGTGCTGGTCTTCTTTGATGATATATTGATATACAGCAAGACATGGGAGGAGCATCTCCAGCACATCGAGGCAGTGTTGCATATTTTGGAGGAGCAGCAGTTTTATGCTAAGCTCTCCAAGTGCGAGTTTGAGCTGATAGAGATGCTATATCTGGGACACATTATAAGAGTGGACGGAGTGAGGGTCCACGACGAAAAGATCAGGACCATCAGAGATTGGTCAGAGCCGAGAAACGTGACAGAACTTCGAGGGTTTGTAGGTATCTGCACCTACTACAGGAAGTTCGTCAAGAGTTTCTCTCAGCTTGCTGCACCCCTGACAGATTTGACGAAGAAGGGGGCATTCAGTTGGTCAGATACAGCGCAACGGGCCTTTGACAAGCTCAAGGAGGTGATGAGCAGCAGCCCAGTACTTGCATTGCCGGATTTCACGCAGCCGTTTGTCCTAGAGTGTGATGCATCGGGAGAGGGGATCGATGCAATATTGATGCAGGGAGGTCACCCGATAGCTTTTGAGAGCCGGAAGCTCCTTCTACACGAGCGGTTATATGCCATATATGACAAGGAGATGTTGGCCATCATGCATGCCTTCGCCAAATTCTGGCAATACCTGGTAGGTAAAAGGTTCAAGGTGAGGATTGACCACAACAGCCTCAGATTCTTTTTAGAGCAGAAGCAGCTACAGGAGAGGCAGCAAAAGTGGTTCAGCAAGATCCAGGCCTATGACTTTGACATTGAGTATGTCAAAGGGAAGAACAACGTGGTGGCTGATACACTTTCACGAAGACCAGCCGCGTTGTCTCTGATGAGTTTGGATGCAGATTAGAGGGCTCGACTGTTGGTGGAGTACTCTAAGGACAGGTTTGCTTGTGAGGTTCTAGATGGGCAGGTAACGGATGATAGATACAGGGTGATGGATGAGATCATCTACTACAAGGATAGGATCTTCTTGATTGAGGGCTCTCAGCTCAAGAAGAAGATACTACAGGCTTCTCATGATTCACCATTGGCTGTCACCAGGGGTTTACCAAAACCTACAGGGCCATCAGAGAGAGGTTCTCATGGAAGGGCCTCAAGGAGGACGTACTCCGACACGTCAGGGAGTGCAACGTTTTTCAGCGCAACAAGGGGGAGATGAACCATCCAGCAAGTTTGTTGCACCCTCTTCCCGTTCCAGAGGGGAAATGGGAGAGTATTTCGATGGACTTCGTCACAGGGTTGCCCATGGTGCAGGGCAAGGACTGTATATTTGTCGTCGTTGATCGATTGACAAAATATGCACACTTTTTCGCCATATCCATGCACTATACAGCAGCACAGGTGGCAGAGTTGTTCTTCTGGGATATCTTCAGGTTACATGGTCTTCCCAAGACCATTGTTAGTTACAAGAACAGCCGCTTCATGGGCAGATTTTGGCAGGAGCTTTTCCGGTTGGTGGGGACAGAATTGACACCGAGCACCAGCTATCACCCACAGACAGATGGGCAGACGGAGATAGTTAACAAGTGGCTGGAGGGCTACTTGCGTAACTATGTCAGTGGGCAGCAGAGAGCATGGCTGAAGTGGCTGCACCTAGGAGAGTACTGCTACAACAACACACATCACATGTTTATTGGTATGTCTTCGTTCTATGCATTATATGGTTATCATGCTCTATCTTTCGTTGATGTGATGTTTGGTGCCAGCAAGGCTCCGAGAGCCAAGGATTGGATCCAGGAGAGTCAGGAGATCCTCCGAGCTCTCAAGGATAACATGGCTACAGCGCAAAACCAGCAGAAGCTGTATGCCGACAAGGGTCAGGTGGAGAGACAGTTTGAGGTAGGAGACTTGGTCTACCTACGCTTGCAATCGTACCGATAGTCGACTCTAAAGCAGAAGGGGGCTGAAAAGCTCAAGCCCCGCTTTTATGGACCTTACAGGGTGATACACAGGGTTGGACAGGTTGCCTATGAGTTAGAGCTGCCCCAAGGCAGCAAGATTCATAACATTTTTCACGTATCATGCCTGAAGAAGGCTTTGGGACAGTAGGTGACAGTGACAGAGGAGCTTCTGCCTACAGATGATGAGGGGCATTTGGTGCTGCAGCCGGAGGCCATTATTGATGTCAGAGAGAGATAGCTGCAGAGCAGGACAGTCTGGGAGTTCTTGGTGAGGTGGAAGAATTTGCCGGATGATGATGCCACTTGGGAGAGTGAGAAGATCTTGCAGCATCCATCACTACAGTTGCTTGGGGTCAATCAACATTTTGCCGAGGGAGACTGTAATATTCCCAATTAGCGATAGCTAATTGGAAATATTAATTTTGATCAATTTTTCCTTCTATAGTTAGAATATAAATAAAAGTGAGTAAGAGGGGGATATAACTCCCTTAAAATAAAGTGCACTCCCTAAAGTCACCTAGTAACATCAACGTTGTGACTAAGGTGGGCCAAGGGGGCCAAGTGACCACGTGAAGGGGGACCCACATGGACTGCGTGAGCATGGCCAGCGCAGTTGAGTTGGCAACGTGGACCAAATGGAGGCAACATAGGAGATGGTGGGGCTAGGGTTGAGAGAGGCCCATCGTTATAAAAATGAGGAGAGCCTCCTCATTTCCTCATTCGAGTTTATGCATATTGAGTTGGTCACTTCGACTTAGATCACGTTGGCTATTTAGCTTGTCTGCAGCACTGTTTAGTGCATTGGGTGTCTCCGTTTGGAGATCCCACCCTCAGCCCCGGGAGAATTCATGTGCTTGCTCGGGTGAGGCATTCCCATCAGCATTTCGCAGGAGGATCGAGTTTGGCTTTTGTGGAGGAGCAGTGCATTCATAGACTGCGCAGTCTTGAGAGGGAGGACGCAGTTCATCTTGAGGGAACTTCGGTTTGGCATTATTTTGGGGGTTTCGGGTCAGGAGATTGAGCAAGGGACCAGCCCTTGCCTATTGGAGACTTTTGGCAGAGCAGAAGGCCATCTTTCGAAGGATTTCATTCAGCCTCAGCGTGGCCCTTGGGAGGATAGCATAGATCCTCAAGGGAGGTATTTTCGGGGGTCATCCATTCCAAAAACGCTCTCTGGGATTTTCTGGGTATTGTGAGTAGAGGCGGATTCCAGAGTTTCAACTCATTCCGAGTAGGGGAGCAACCCCAAATACTCATTTTGTTCTAGCAGTAGCAGCAGCACGGCACTTTTCCAACAGCTTGGACCCAGAGCAGAGACCAACCATTCCTTTGATATTCTGAGAGTATTCCTACATTTGCCTGGTGCAAGTCGAGGTGCCATCACTCTGATCACCTCTTGTACTCATTTCTATTTCTCAGTATAATAAAATGGCTCAGTATGCTCTCTATTTCATGTGTGTCTGCTTTATGTTCAGTTTATAGCATTTTGTATCTTGTTTTATGCTTTGTATTACTGGTTATTTCCCTTTCGGGATATTACAATTGATGCTTCTAAGGCTTCCATCTTCTTAAAACATTTGGACTCTATATGGCCATCCCGATTACAAAAGTTGCAATGTCTATCTATCTTCTTCCCTTTGTTTTTATTTGCCTTATCATTTTGGTGAGTTGCTTTTCCAGTTGGCAGTTGAAATTGCTTAGGACCCTTGTTTGATTTAAAACCATACTTTTTAGGATACTGCTTTTTGGAATTCTTTTGATAAGGTTGTTGTTGGACTGCTAAGGCTTTTTTAGAAGCATTTCCAGAAGTGATAAGACCAAGGTGTAAGAGTTTTTCTTGTTCTCTTATCAAAGAATCGCAAAAGGCATCAAAAGAGGGGTTCTGGTAGGCGGTTCCTGAAGAAATGATGGCTTCTCTAGTGGAATGGAAGGTGGAAACAAATACAGAGTATGCAGGGCCAAGCTTAGCAAGGATGGAATAGATGAGGCTACCATCGTCCTTTTTGACCTTACAACCTTCTAAAAGAAGTCTAAGGGTCTTGAATTTGGACAAAAAAAATTCAACAGAGGAGAAATTATTGGGGTCTAAAGTAAGCAACTCATTTTCAAGCTGGTGGGCCCTAATTTGATTTTGAATGCCAAAAACAGTATTTAGCTTTTTCAGGGCTTCATCAGGGGTGTCAATTTCAAGGATATGAAATCGAAGATCTTGAGCAATGGACATTCCTATCAACCCTCATGCTTGATCTTGTTTATTTTCCCATTTAGCGACTTTATCATCATAGGAAGGTTTAGTTTCTTGTCCTGTGGCTATTCTATAAAGCCCTTTACTTCTAAGTATATCTACCATGTGAGGTAGCCATTGGAAATAATTGGTGTTGTTAAGAATAACCAGGCATGCACTTTCCATTTTTTAAGAAAAAGTGACGCTGAAAAGAGTTGAAACTAACTGCTCCAATGGAAATATCTCGAAACATTAGGCTGATTAAAAAAAATGGCTTGAAAAACAGCTTCCAGATGAAGAAGTTATGCCTTTTTGAAAAACCGAGTTGTAGATGTCGAATAGTTACGAGAACGGTTTGAAATTTGATGATGAAGTTCAACTTTAAAAAAAATCTCGCCCCTTTAACAAAAAACTTTTTACAAAAAAGGCTTGAAAAAGAGACTTGAACCCAAGACCTCTATTCTCATAAACTAACTTCTCACCAAGTGAGATAGTAAAAGGATTATAAAATTGTTTGAAAGGAGGAAGGGTTTTTTTTTTTTTTTTTTTTTTTAGTCTTCGGTGTGCATGCCTTTTTCCTGCACAAAAAACACAAAATCCGAGCAAAAAAAAAATCGAAATGCAAGCCTTACGACAGAATGTTAGATTTCTGGTTAGCCTTACCGGTAACTATCTATTTTTTCATTATTCTTTATTTCCTGAGATCGCACAAAGACGCGAGGAAATAGCATACATAGCAAAAAAAATTCCCTTCTTGTTGTTTCTAATTTGCCAAGATCGCACACAGCACAGAGCAAAGAGCATACACAGAGAAGAGGGTACAGATCCGACAAATAAATAGAACCTAAAAACCGAAATAAATAGAGGGAACCGAAATAACCAAAACTATTAACAAATATAACTGCAAAACAAATACTTTATACCTCCAGATCTAAACTGACATACTTGGGCAACCGAAAACCTTTTCACATGAAACGAAAGGGGTTCCTCACTGTAATAGTCGCTCGGGACACAACAGAGTAGTTCTCCAGGCCCGAAAATGTTCAGAAACAGTAGATCTAGAAAAAGACGGTCGCATGCAGTCAAAGGAGCTTCAGATTTGGATCAACAACAGATGCAGCCCTCAAAATAGCTCTGATAACATATAGGAATTTACAAGGTAAGTTTCGTAGATCAAAAACCAAAGGTCACCGCTCACAAATAGATCACAAATTAGTACACCAGTATTGTCACGTGGTTAAAACACTCGAGGAGGGAAACAGTCAACGGCCTGAGCCAACGCGCCCACTTCAGGAAATTTATTAATATAAAAGAAAAGTTACATTTGTTTATCTCATAAACGGTTATAGGACAAATGACCCTCCATGCTCTTTAAATAGAGATCATGGACCAATCGGGTGTTAAGACATGGACCAAGTGTCACTAATACCGAAGAGAGAGTGAACCGTGATCACTACAAATCGTGACCGTCGGATTACAAGTTACAAATGTACATAGTAAAGAAACACACTTTACCTAACTCTACACTAGACTAAGTTATTCTTAACTATTTCCTGTGTGTCAGAATATCCTAACATGTATTTGTTTTTCTCCTAAGTTTCCATATCTCATATCTTTCTTTTCAAATATGTCATAAGAATTCTACTTCATGTTCCTGTTAGTCTTATGATGAAGCTTCAAGCCATATTGAATTGTTCTTGTAAGTCTTGTTTCAAGCATTTCTGATTCAATACGTTTTGTTGATTATTCATGAGCATTCCTTGGGGTCGAATTAAATCCTATCACATGTTTTTATAAGTCTTTTGATCTAGCAGACATATTGGTCTTCTTTTGTAAGTCTTGACCCATCAAGCTTTCCTGGTTCAAGATGTCATGTTAGTCAGAAGCATTCCTTGAAATAGGATTCTTAAAATGTAAAATGAGATTCTTGTAAGTCTTTCTTAAAAAACCTTCTTTCATTACACATTTTAGGTCTGAAATTTGTGTCATTCTTTCCTCCCGGCAGTGGATTTCTATCTTACAGACCCATTGTCTTTCTCCCATTCTTCAAATCATTCAACTACAATCTTTGCTACCACATCATATATACGAGTGCCCTCATATGTGTCAGAGCCTTTTACCTGTTCAACGTTCTTTTCAGAGTGCTTGAGATCCAACCACTTTCCGAAAACCCGATCAAATCATAAGAAATTGCCTTAGAGCTTAGGATGTGTCTGGTCAGGCACTTGAAGCAGTCCAAGTGTTGATTCAAGCACTAACATCTTTTGATGCGTCTGTCGAGAAACGAAGGCCTTGAAACGAAGTATTCTCCCGAGTCTCTTGTTTTAATTGCTGAAGATCAATTCTTGATGGTGAACAAGAATTGGCGACTTGAAGAGGACTACAACTTTTTCACCTGGTGACTCCATTGTTCCGGATCCAATGGCGACTTCATAGGGATGCAGAGACTAGATTTTCAAAGGAAGTTTTGGAGCAACAGCTACACCTTTTGGAATTCTAAAAGGGACATCATTGCAGAGGTAACATTTAATGTTTTTCCTCATTCAGTAGCTGATGATTTGGAGTCTTCTTATAGTGCAGACATTCAATGCTTTATGAGTATCCCACGTTGTGATTATTTCAACATGAGCTGCACTACGTCATGATATGAATTCTTTCAGTTCTACTTTTAAGATTCAGAATCCATATGAGAGTTTTCTCAGCTATTTGAATGGTTGTACGACAAGTTCCATATTACATGAAGATTACCATTCAAATCATATTAGAAGAATGAGAATGAATAAGCTCGTTGTTTTGAGCAATTTTTTTAGAATATTAGAGTTCAGTTTTCAGTTTGAATTCAGTTTGAGTTTGGAGAAATAAGTTGCAGAACTGAAATGATGCTTTTGACTCCATTACCCAATGGCTAGGCATCCTGATTTTTTGAGTTAATGAGCAGGATCGCTAGTTGGAGAGATAAGAGTTGGATTCAAGGCACTAAGTCTACGGTTCTTGATAGCCCGCAGGGGGCATATCATCCCCAATTAGAGCCACTGTTAGCACTAGTTTTGATTATGTTATCACACTCAAAATTTGCAAATATTTTGTGTTGATAGGGTCACCGTAGTTTCACCTTGTCTCATTAGGTTAGATCATTTATTTGATGAGAAATTCACTTAATTATGTTTATCAGAGGTCATAGACACTTCATTAGTCTTGTCATTAGGGTCATATCCACAACTATCCACCTTGGGTTCACTTGCAGTCATTAAATCGGAAAAATGGCCACCTGTCTACTTTTACAGAATTCCGCAGCAAATATAACTATAAAGGTGAAATGATGCTTTTTGAGGAGGGTAAGAGGCATTTTGAACCAAGTTTTCTTTATCATCCTTCATCATATCAATTTTCAAACCTACAGGTGAAATTTTGAAGAAAAAGGAGAATTTTGAATTCTCCACACTTTAGGTGTTTTCGTAGTGCCAGCCAGGCTTGAAGCCCAAAAAGCGCTATGAAATTTCTGAAGATGACTTTTTGATAAAAATGGTCGTTAAGCTTGAAATTAAATCTTGGGAAAATTTTGTATTAGCTCTTTAAACCTATCAAATAGATCCATGAAAGAAAAGAGAGCTAAGACATGGCGGAAATTGGTAAATTAAATTTGCTACCAAAAGTTGCTACGAAACTGCCTTGTTTTCCCCTGTTTTGGCAGCGAGTTAAATTTTGAAAGAATTTTGGTTTGAAGTGGTGCATTCAAGGTGCTAATCACATGTGGAGATCAAAGATGGTCAAGAAGATATTTTTATGCAGGTTTGGTCCACGAAGTTGTCCAGTTCATCTTCAAATTATCAATTCATCACGGAGGTATTTCATCATGTGTGATGGCAGCAGCTCCTTAAAAGTAGGAAAACCTGTTTCATGAAGCCCTCCTAACATGTTTTAAAGTCTCATGGCAGCAAAAAGGCAAATTGATTGGCAAAAGTGTTTAAAACAGAGGCGCTACGAAATGAGCGCTACGAAATTTTCTGTACATGACTGTTTTAGCAGTCAATTTCAAGTTTGATTTCTAACCAAATGAAAAAGGATTTTGGAAATCCGAAAGAGTTTTTCTTCAGCATAGGCCCCTCTACAAAATCCTCTCTCGGTTTCTGCAAAGCCATCCGGGTTTGGAAATTATACACTCATCTTTGAAGCCTATTTTTCAGAATTTTCACTAACCAGATTTATGAAAAAATTGTAAAATTCGACTTGGAGGAGGTCCTGCTCAGCATCCACGTGGCATAATGACACATCAACACTCCAGTACACTCAGCAAATTAGTTGGTCGCAGTTGATAAGGGTTATTAAATGGATTTGTCGAACTATTTAATGAAAGAAGAGTCCTTTTTCTATTCAAACTCTGCAAAACATAAATATCTGTAATATTCCCAATTAGCAATAGCTAATTGGAAATATTAATTTTGACCAATTTTGCCTTATTATAGTTGGAGCATGAATAAAGTGAGTGAAATATTAAATAACTCACTTAGGATAAAGTATTTCCCTAAAGTCCACATCGTATTTGAGGAAGTGGGGCCTAGTGACCAAGTGGACAGCGCAGGGAGAGGAGGACGTAGACCACGTGGGTAGCGTTGGGCATACCTCACGCAGTTGAGAGGGGCAGCGTGGGCCAAGCGGCATGTAGGAGATGGTGGGGCCTAGGGTTGAGAGAGACCCATCGTGATAAAAGGGAGGAGAGCCTCTTCATTTGATCATTCATGTTTATGCATCTTGAGCTTGTCATTTCGACTTGGAGCACGCTGGCTGTTTAGCTTGTCCGCAGTGTTGTTTAGTACACCGGGTGTCTCCGTGCGGAGATCCCACCCTCAGCCCCCGAGAGACTTCGAGTGCTTGCTCGAGTGAGGTATTCTACCACCATTTTTGCAGGAGGATTTGTGGTTTCTTCGTTGTGGAGAGGAGCATCAAGGGACTGCACAGTCTTAAGAGAGAAGACGCAGTTCATCTTGGGAGAGTTCTAGATTGGTGTCATTTTCGAGGATTCAGGCCGGAGAATTGAGCAAGGGGCTAGCCCTTGCCTATTGGAGATATTTGGGAGAGAGGGAGTCCCTATTTTGGAGGTTATCATTCAGCACCAGCGTGGCCCTTGGGAGGATAGCGTAGATCCTCAAGGGAGGAATTTTCGGAGGTCGAGCATTTCAGAAACACTCTCTGGGCTTTTCTGGGTATTGTGAGTAGAGGCCGATTCCAGAGTATCAACATTTTCCGAGTAGGGGAGCAGCCCCAAATACTCATTTTGGTTCCATTAGTTGCAGTAGCACGACAGTATTTCAACAGTTGGAGTTAGAGCAGAGAGCAGCCATTTCCTTTGACATTCTGAGAGTATTCCTACACTTGCCTGGTGCAAGTCGAGGTGCCATTATTCTGATCACCTCTTGTACTTCTTTATATTTCTCAGTATAATAAAATGGCTTAGCATTCTCTATTTCATGTGTATCTGCTTCATGGTTTGTTTCTAGCACTATATGTCTTGTTGTATGCTTTATATTACTGTCTATTTCCCCTTCGGGATATTACAGTGGTATCAGAGCTCATAGACTTGGCGCAGCCTGTGGAGCAGATTGTGTATGACACCAGTAGGAAAACCTTACATCAGTTACCGGGGAAGAAAGTATAAAGACCAAGAGCGGAGGTTAGAGCTCACTTTCGAGAAAGGAGACAGCGTTCCAGTGGTGGACGCAGAGGAGGAGGAACCCATGACAGGAGAGAACAAAGATGAGGGGAAGGAACTCGGGGATATGCTCCTCAGGTCAATGCAGGAGCTAACGAGATAGATTGAGGTGATGAGACAGAGATTCACTCCTGCAGAGGCTAGGCAGCGTGAAACCCCAAGGGGATTCCAGATTGGTGAGGGATCAGGCACATCCCACCATCTGCAGGAGCACGATGCCACTCAGCACATGGCATCTCATGCACCCACTCGTTCCTCTATGCCCACTTTTCTGGCTGCAGACACAGGGGCAGGAGCACAGCAAGAGCAGGAACCTGGCCACATGGGTGATTACTTTGTTGAGTACCAGGCATATGAGCAGGAGTTCAGGGATTCCCTCTCATTTCGTGATTTTGTCCAGCTCCAGCGGGACAACAGACCCCGCGACCATCGTAGGGGACACCGACATTATCACAACAGAGACACTCAGCATACGATGAGTAGGTTCCATTTGCCTATGTTTGATGGTTCATCAAACAGTTCGGCAAAGGCTTGGGTGGAGAAGCTGGACATATACTTCCAGCTTAACCAGATGGCGAAGGCCGAAGCCATCAAGGTAGCTTCACTACACTTTGAGGGCGAGGCCCATGCTTGGTGGTTTCATGGGTTGACTACACTAGGACACTCGGTAGTGACCACTTATGCTGAGTTCACATAGAGAGTAGAGGAGAGATTCGATCAAAGGGATCCGAAGGAGCATTTCGTTGAGCTGACTAAGCTCAAACAGACAGGGAGCCCAGACACTTACTTCTCAGATTTCCTGAGACTCTCGGTGATAGTACTAGATCTATCCGCAGCACGGATGATCTACATGTTCATTGATGGGCTAGCAGAGCCGCTTCAAGGATTGGTCAGATCCACTATACCAGCCACCCTCCATGACGTAGTTGGCAGGACACGGGACTTGCAGGATGCCTTACCCCGGACCAGGACGCCTTACCCCCAGAGACAGGCTTTCCAGCCTAAGGGGAAGGATGTGAGGATTCCGCCTCCAAAAGGGAATCAGGGTAGAGGACAGTGGGATGATGATGCCAGGAGGGAGTTGAAGAGGAAGAGATTGTGTTTCACCTGTCAGGAGCCGTGGGCACCAGGACACAGATGTGTTGCTAGCAAAGCACATTATATCGAGGTCTTCTCCGAGAGCAGCAGGGGAGAAGATGAGTATGATGACGTGGGGGCAGGGGGTAGCCATACAGCACAAGATCATTTGCCACCTCCACCAGGAGCAGGAGGTGCAGCCTTTGCACCTATCGGAGGGACCCTTGCAACATTGCGGGGAGTTCCCAAGTATCTGACGCTGCGCGTCCGAGGTACAGTGAGGGGGCAGCGAGTATCAGTACTGGTGGACAGTGGGGCA
Organism: Pinus albicaulis; assembly: GCA_034641835.2. NCBI lineage: Eukaryota > Viridiplantae > Streptophyta > Pinopsida > Pinales > Pinaceae > Pinus > Pinus albicaulis. The sequence continues at coordinate 88,705,319 of CM076575.1, forward strand.
ACCCACAACTTCATCAATGCACAGATGGTAGAGCAGAGAGGCATACAGACAGAGAGCTTCGATGGGTTTTCAGTGTTAGTCCCAGGAGATCAGACTATGCAGTGTGCCAGTTATGTCCCAGCGCTGGCAGTGACGATGGGCACTTACACAGTGACTGACCACGTTTTCGTGGTTAACATACCAGATACCAATGTGGTATTAGGAGTACAGTGGTTGATCACTCTGGGGAAGGTCACCATAGATTGGGAGGCCTTGGAGATGGAGTGGGATGAAAAGAAGACCGAGAAGCACGAGAAGATACGAGGCATGCACACTTACCCACCTTAGACAGTTTCAGCTCACCGGATGGAGGCAGACTTCTGGAAGGGAGACATAGAGTGGGCAGTAGAGCTGCGTGCGTCAAAGGCAGAGACTACCAGGTAGACAGTTCATCCAGAGGTACAGACCATCCTTGACAGGTATGTCGCAGTGTTTGGGGAGATACCACCAGGATAGCCACCGAATCGGGGATTTGAGCATACGATTGAGCTAGAGCAGGGCATACAGGCCGTCATCACCACACCCTATAGGCACCCCAAGGCCTATCGGGACGAGATCGAGCGGGCTATCCACGAGCTATTAGCTCTTGGACACATTCGGCCTAGCACCAGTCCTTTCGCTTCTTTGGTAGTGTTGGTGAAGAAGAAAGACGGCACATTGAGGATGTGCATTGATTACAGGGCCCTGAACAAAAAGACCATGAAGAATAGGTACCCTATTCCACAGATCGACGAGTTGATGGATGAGTTGAGAGGGGCACAGTTCCTCTCAAAGATTGATTTGAGATCTGGGTACCATCAGATTCACGTGAGGGAACAGGACATTCCCAAGACCGCTTTCAGATGCCACTATGGCCATTTTGAGTTCTTGGTGATGCCCTTCGGGCTAACCAATGCATCGGCCACCTTCCAGTCATGTATGAACCACATTTTCCACAGCCACCTGAGGAAGTGTGTGTTGGTCTTCTTTGATGACATATTGATATATAGCAGGACATGGGAGGAGCATCTCCAGCAAATAGAGGCAGTGTTGCGTATTTTGGAGGAGCAGTAGTTTTATGCTAAGCTCTCCAAGTGCGAGTTTGGGTTGATGGAGATGCTATACTTGGGACACATCATAGGGGTGGACGAAGTGAGGGTCCACGAGGAGAAGATCAGGGCCTTCAAGGATTGGCCAGAACCGAGAAACGTGATGGAACTTCGGGGCTTCATAGGTATCTGCACCTACTACAGGAAGTTCGTCAAGCGTTTCTCTCAGCTTGTTGTACCCCTTACAGATCTGACGAAGAAGGGGGCATTCAGTTGGACAGACACAGCGCAGCGAGCCTTTGACAGGCTCAAGGAGGTGATAAGCAGCTGTCCAGTGCTAGCATTACCAAACTTCACGCAGCGATTCGTTCTGGAGTGTGATGCATCAAGAGAGGGGATAGGTGCAGTGTTGATGCAGGGAGGCCACCCTATAGCTTTTGAGAGCCAGAAACTCCTACCACATGAGCGGTTGTATGCCATATACGACAAGGAGATGCTAGCCATCATGCATGCATTGGCCAAATTCCGGCAATACTTGGTAGGTAACAGGTTTAGGGTGAGGACTGACCACAATAGCCTCAGGTTTTTCTTAGAGCAGAAACAGCTACAGGAGAGGCAGCAGAAGTGGGTCAGCAAGATCCAAGCCTATGACTTTGACATCGAGTATGCCAAAGGGAAGAACAATGTGGTGGCTGATGCACTTTCACGCAGACCAACCATGTTGTCTCTGATGAGTTTGGACGCAGATTGGTGGGCTCGACTATTGGTGGAGTACTCCAAGGGCAGATTTGCTTGTGAGGTTTTGGATGGGCAGGTGACAGATGACAGATATAGGGTGATGGATGAGATCATCTACTATAGGGACAGGATCTTCTTGACTGAGGGCTCTCAGCTCAAGAAGAAGATATTGCAAGCTTCTCACGATTCACCATTGTCTGGCCATCAGGGGTTTACCAAAACCTACAGGGCCATCAGAGAGAGGTTCTCATGGAAGGGCCTCAAGGAGGACGTACTCTAGCATGTCAGGGAGTGCGAGGTTTGTCGGCACAACAAGGGGGAGGTAAACCATCCGACAGGTTTGTTGCAGCCTCTTCCCATTCCAGAGGGGAAATGGGAGAGTACCTCGATGGATTTCATCACAGGGTTGCCCATGGTGCAGGGCAAGGACTATATATTCGTCGTCGTTGATCAACTGACGAAATATGTGCATTTTTTTGCCATATCCGCACATTATACAGCAGCACAGGTGGTAGAGCTGTTCTTCAGGGACATCTTCAAGTTACATGGTCTTCCCAAGACCATTGTCAGTGACAGGGACAGCCGCTTCATGGGCGGGTTTTGGCAGGAGATTTTTCGGTTGGTGGGGACAGAGTTGACGCCGAGCACTAGCTACCACCCATAGACAGATGGGAAGACAGAGACAGTTAACAAGTGGCTGGAGGGCTACTTACGTAACTATGTCAGTGGGCAGCAAAGAGCATGGCTGAAGTGGCTACACCTAGGAGAGTACTGCTGTAATATCCCCAACGGGAAATAGACAGTAATACACAGCAATACAAACATGCAACTATATAGGAAAAATGCCGGAAATAGAATATAGGACAAGTACACATAAAATACCAGAACGCTAAGCCATTTTATTAATCTGAGAATATATATATGGGTACAATAGATAATCAGAATAAGTGCACCTATCCTTGCACAAGGCAAGTGAAGAACCCTCTCAGAATAGGAAATGGCTGCTATAGAGACTACGTCCCAGCTGCTGGAAGAATCTGTCGTAGAATGCTGCTGCTGCAATGAACTGGAACTAGGGGCTGATCCCCTCACCGGAATAAACTGAAAATCGGTAGATCACCTATACTCCCTGCTCCGGACAAAACCCAGAAACCATATACAAAATGGACCACCTCCGAAAATCACCCCAGAAACCCTCCTCCTAGAAAAACGCTTTCCTCCAGGCCCAGCGCAGACACCAACTGAAATAGACTGAAATGGGGCCACAACTCCTCAGGAAACTCACCAAATGATAAACGCTGAACCTCCACACCGGAATAGGCCTGAATCTCCTGCAGAAATCTCTACCACTGAACAGCTCCAACTCAAACTGCGTCCTCCCTCCAAGGACTACGCAGTCACCCAATGAAGCTCAGCTCCTCAGCAAAACTCCCAACAAAACACCTGCAAATCTCCTGCTAAAGACTGAAGAAAAACCTTGCCCGAGCAGGCACTCGAAGTCCCCCGCGGCCAAGGGTGAGATCTCCGACCGGAGACACTCAGTCGCACTAAACAGTGCTGCAGACCGACTAAACAGCCAGCGTGCTCAAGTAGACAAAGTCTAGCTCAATATCATCAACAATATCAATAATGCCCAAATGAGATAGCTCTCCCTCCTTTTATAATGCTGGCCCTCCTCAAAACCCTACGTGGTCCCTCTCTCTCCCACGTGCTCCTCATGGGCCTGGGCAGAAGCTTCTAGAGGCTACGTGAGCCTCCTCTCATACGTGGTGTGGACCCCCAAGGCTCCCCCTTAAGTTATAACGTTGCATCTACTAGGGAAACACTTTATTTTATTTAAGTGAGTTAGCCCCCCTTTTCTCACTTTTATTTATTAATTAACTATAGGCGGCAAAACTATACAAAATCAAATATTCCAATTAGCGGTGCTAATTAGGAATATTACAGTCTCCCCCGGCAAAATGTTGCTTGTCCTCAAGCAACTGAAGTGATGGATGCTGTAAAATCTGCTCGCTCTCCCAAGTGGCATCCTCATCCGGCAAAAATTGCTTGTTCTCAAGCAATGCTTGAACAAGCCTACTCTCTAGCTGATGCTCCCCACCGATACTGCAAAATGTGCCCGGGTCCCACTGAAACCTCTCTGTCTCCTGCATCACCCTGATACGAAGGGATATCTCAATGCCAGGATCCCAAACTGGCCTCTCACAGTACCAGTCAACCACTAATCCCCCCGGATCCCATCGCCACCATGGCCAATAATCGCCCAAGTCCCACGGCTCGGACTGTGCACTGCCTCTGGCTATGACTAATGCTCTAAGAGGTGAAGACCACCAATAAGCATCAATGCTCCTGGGCTCCTGCTGCATTGTACCTGTAGCTACATATGCTACCCCTCCAACTGCATACCAACTCATCACCTCTCTCCAATCCAAGTCATGACTCAATCCCATGCTGATCCTGTTCTCCTGAAATTGGAAAGGAGTCCTGAAGTAACGATAATTGGTGCCCTCCTGCCGACTGGGATCTGTAACATCTACTATGTCCAAGGGCCCCTGCTCCGCTGTGCTTCCTACGAAGAATACCGTACCATCAAGAGGGTACCAACTTATGATCTCCCGCCAGTCCATCTCGAAGGAAGCATCTGATGTAGCAACAACAACTGCATGTGGAACATGCCTGGAAGGTTGCCGCCAACCCGTAATCATCTCCCACTGCCAAACTATCACATCTACCTCCAACATCTCCAGAGGATATGGATCTGTAGCTGCTGTAACGGTACTCGGTGTCTGTGCATCTGACTGCTCCACCTCAAAGGATGACCCCAATGCTAGCCACATATCCATCATAGGCTCAATGTGGGCACCCATCTGGACCTCACCCAAGGAAATGTCATGCTTGATGTCCATAGTATCCTCCTCTGCTGACTCAGGCTCCATCATGTGCTGCTCTAGCTGAAGCGTCACAAGTGACTCATCACCCAGAGTATCTCCTATACAGTCCCCTGACTGCTCACCCTGCACACTGTAATACGGCTGCAATCTACCGTCATCATACCTGCATAACTGCTCTTGCTCCACAGAAGCAACCTCAACTGATCCTATTGACTCATATGAAAGAGAGTCCTCACCCTGGCATACAGAAGGAATGCCCTCCTGTTCTACCTCCGCCACCTCATCTGCATTGAATATGCCATCCACCCTCTCGATGAAGTGTCGATACAATGTCTAGAGTCCAGACGCATGCTGGGATGCTACCTCTGCTGAACCCAATATCCTCTGCTCATGCATGATCTCAACATGCCCTGAGGGAAAAATGATGCATGTCTCCCTCATGACCTGCTCCCCAAGCGTAGGCTCGGCAATGACTAATGTGCCACCACTGCAGAGGATCATCTCATCCCCTAAACTGTGGCTGTCAACTAGCGTACTGACCCAGTGCCACTGCTGAGAAGTCTCTCGCCTAGTGTGCTGAGGGCCATCCAAATATCTTGGGTGTGCCTCACGGACCCTGCTGCTCATGCCTAAAGTGCCAAAGGACAACAACAAAATCAGTTGTGCCCATGAGTGATGTAGAAGAGTGTCGGATGTGTGAGTCCCCACAAATACCATCAAGTATCGCTCCTTTGTCTCCTCATCGATCCTGGGTGAAATACCCCCAAAGGTAAGCCTAGTGTCCCTGTCTGTGAGTCTCCCTGGATGCAATACTCTAAGACCCTGCTGTGCCGCGCCGTACGCCCTCGCAAGCCACCGGTCATCCATGTACTCCTCAACATGCCACTGCACACTAAGGCATACCCCTGAATACTGTTGGATACCCCATGCTACCGCTGTACCACCCTGTACCGTCTCGTGCCCTGACTGTGTCCAGGAATCTGTCACTCCTCGCGTGCTCTCAATGTGATGTAGGGCACTCCTACTCCACAATGCAGTCCCACACACTACGGTACACCACCATGTAGCTCCATGTCCACCAGTAGTCCACTGATCACTGCTAGAGGCTCCCACACATCCATGGATGTGATGTCCTAGAGTTGTGCCTCTACATATCGGACTACCACCAATCGGTATTGTCATGTCCACCGTCACATCACTATACCCGCCGACAAATGGATCATCACTGCAAATCCTCCTCGAGGGGTCCGAGAAGTGAATCTCCCTATGGGTCAGTAGTGTTACCACCACTGCTCGGCTCCACTGCGTCTTCTGTGCCCCACACAAAGGTGAAGAATTCTTGGCCCTATACAAGGCGCCATCTGGTGGCCTGCCAATGCCACTTCCTCCGACAAACTCCTGCCAAGGTATGTTGACCACTCCGTGATCCCGCGTACGAGTGTCATACCCAAACAACCTAGGGAGTCTGCCCATAAACTGGTTGGCCACTGGAGCTGACCCAAACTCCCCTAGCGCACGCACATTCTCTACTGCTTGGCCAACTGTACCCTCCAAGACACAAGCAACCAACCTGCCTAGGAAATGATAGGTGATCCCACCTGGATCCCAATGCCAATCTGGGGTTCTTGTAATCCCCATGCATAGAAACTCCTGCTGAGCTACACTCGGATCCATCACCATCTCCATAGCCCGCTCCACCGAGCACCAACTCAAAATCTCTCGCCATCCAACCTCAACATGTGGATGTTGTTCCCTGTGCAACTCTGATCGTCTCATACCGCTATCCAAGTCAACATATGAGATCTGACTAGGTGGCTCTGCCTCTCTCTCTCCAACGGGGAGAGATGACCCAACAACACTGCTAGTCCCATCCATGCATGCCTGAAGGGGAATGATCTGACGCTCCAAAATGCCCTCTGATTGTACCATCAGGGAATCCAGTCATTCCCCAATGCGGACCAACTTGGCCGCCGACTTGGCACAAGTCACTCTCATACCCTCCAGCTCCTGGTCCTGCAACAAAATGGCCTTCCGTACTGACGTGGCCTTCTCTCTCAAAACTCGAAGGTCCGTCTAAAGCCGATGATACCGCTGTCTGCAACCATCATCCAAAACCTCTGTACCTGCTAGTGCCTCATTGAAGGTGGATATATCTCCTAACGCCTCGCCCATCTGTCGTGTGCTGCTACCACCTGAAGACTTGGACACGACTCCGGTCATCACCTCAATGGATGGCTCTACTGAGGTAGGCTCTACCTTCTCCACTACCACATCAACCGACATGGCCAAGGAGGTCTCCAATGAGGGGGAATCCTGTGTCACACTAGGTGTAACCTCAGACTCCCTGCAATCCTGTGTGCCCTCATCCTCCAAGTGCAATGTTGCCTCGGGTTGTACCATCAGGGAATCCAGTTGTTCCCCAGTGCGGGCCAACTTGGCCGCCGACGGCACAAGTCACTCTCATACCCTCCGTGCCTCCCGGTCCCCGCAACAAAATGGCCTCCTGTACTGACGTGGCCTTCCCTCTCAAAACTCGAAGGTCCATCCGAAGCCGATGATACCGCTGTCTGCGAACATCATCCAATACCCTTGTACCTGCTAGTGCCTCATCGAAGGTGGATATATCTCCTAACACCTCACCCATCTGTCGTGTGTTGCTACCACCTGAAGACTCGGACATGACTCCGGTCATCACCTAAATGGATGGCTCTACTGAGGTAGGCTCTACCTTCTCCACTACCACATCAACCGATATGGCCAAGGAGGTCTCCAATGAGGGGGAATCCTGTGTCACACTAGGTGTAACCTCAGACTCCCTGCAACCCTGTGTGCCCTCATCCTCCAAGTGCAATGTTGCCACCTTAATGGCCTCTCACTGCGACATCTGATTAAGCTGGAAAGAGGTATCCAACTTCTCCACCCAAGCTTCCTCTGAGCGCCTGGATGATCCGTCAAATTTCGGTAGATGGAATCTGCCCACTGTGCGCTGCAAAAGCTGAACTCTGTATGCTAGAAACTCCATCCTCTCTGAGCTGACAATAATCTTTGAATGGCAAAATTGCTTTTAAGTCTTCCCCCATGGACTTCCATTCTCTGAAATAATCTTCAAGAGGTATACGACCATGTTGCCTCTGTACTTTGTAAGAATGTAGGTATCGGTGGATCCTCATATTTGCTATAGATAGCCGCCTCACTGTATGATCTTTTTCCGAAGTCATAGACCACAGTGAAGGGTTGATTATGTCTCCGATACCACTGTAATATCCCCAACGGCAAATAACACCGCAATACACAAAGAATACAAACATGCAACTATATAGGGAAAATGCCGAAATAGAATATACCGGAAACAGAATATAAAGCAAGTACACATAAAATGCCAGGAATGCTAAGCCATTTTATTAATCTGAGAATATAAATGGGTACAATAGATAATCAGAATAAGTGCACCTATCCTTGCACAAGGCAAGTGAAGAACCCTCTCAGAAAACAAGAATTGGCTGCTACAAGGACTGTATCCCAGCTGCTGGAAGAAACTGCCGTAAACTGCTGCTGCTGGAATGAACTGAAGCTAGGGGCTGATCCCCTTGCCGGAATGAGCTGAAAATCGCCAGATCACCTATACTCACCACCCCGGACAAAACCCAGAAACCATATACAAAATGGACCACCTCCGAAAATCACCCCAGAAACCCTCCTCCTAGAAAAACGCCGTCCCTCCAGGACCAGCGCAGACACCAACTGAAATAGACTGAAATGGGGCCACAACTCCTCAAGAAACTCACCAAATGATAAACGTTGAACCTCCACACCGGAATAGGCCTGAATCTCCTACAGAAATCTCTACCACTGAACAGCTCCAACTCAAACTGCGTCCTCCCTCCAAGGACTGCGCAGTCACCCAATGAAGCTCAGCTCCTCAGCAAAACTCCCAAACAACACCCGCAAATCTTCCCGCTAAAGACCGAAGAAATCTCTGGTTCGAGCAAAATCAAGTCCCCCAGACTAAGGGGTGAGATCTCCGACCGGAGACACTCAGTCGCACTAAACAGTGCTGCAGACCGACTAAACAGCCAGCGTGCTCAAGTAGACAAAAGTCTAGCTCAATATCATCAACAATATCAATCATGCCAAATGAGGTGAAACTCCCACCTTTTATAGTGCTAGCTCCCCTCAAAACCCTAACTGTGTCCCCTCTCTCCATAAGCTCCTCCTATGCCTGCGCAGTTGCTTCTAGAGGCTACGTGAGCCTCCTCTCATGTGTGGTGTGGACCCCCAAGGCTCCCCCTTAAGTTACAACGTGTTCTACTAGGGAAACACTTTATTTTATTTAAGTGAGTTAGACCCCTTTTCTCACTTTTATTTATTAATTAACTATAGTCGGCAAAACTATACAAAAATCAAATATTCCAATTAGCGGTGCTAATTAGGAATATTACAACTGCTACAACAACACACATCACATGACCATCGGTATGTCTCTGTTTTACGCATTATATGGTTATCATGCTTTATCTTTTGTTGATGTGATGTTTAGTGCCAGCAAGGCTCCGAGAGCCAAGGACTGGATCCAAGAGAGTCAAGACATCCTCCAAGCTCTCAAGGATAACATGGCTACAGCGCAAAACCAACAGACGCTGTATGCCGACAGGGGTCGGGTGGAGAGACATTTTGAGGTAGGGGACTCGGTCTACCTATGTTTGCAGCCATACCGACAGTCGACTCTGAAGCAGAAGGGAGCTGAGAAGCTCAAGCCCCGTTTTTATGGGCCTTACAGGGTGATACGCAGAGTTGGGCATGTTGCTTATCAGTTGGAGCTACCCTAGCGCAGCAAGATTCATAACAGCTTTCACGTATCGTACCTGAAGAAGGCAGTAGGACAGCAGGTGACAATGACAGGGGAGCTTCCGCCTACGGATGATGAGGGGCACTTGGTGCTACAGCCGGAGGCCATTATTGATACCCGGGAGAGAGTTGCGGAGCAGGACAGTCCGGGAATTCTTAGTGAGGTGGAAGAATTTGCCGGATGAGGATGCCACTTGGGAGAGTGAGAAGATCTTGCAGCATCCATCACTACAGTTGCTTGAGGTCAAGCAACATTTTGCCGGGGGAGACTGTAATATTCCCAATTAGCAATAGCTAATTGGAAATATTAATTTTGACCAATTTTGCCTTATTATAGTTGGAGCATGAATAAAGTGAGTGAAATATTAAATAACTCAGTTAGGATAAAGTATTTCCCTAAAGTCCACATCGTATTTGAGGAAGTGGGGCCTAGTGACCAAGTGGACAGCGCAGGGAGAGGAGGACGTAGACCACGTGGGCAGCGTGGGGCCTACCTCACGCAGTTGAGAGGGGCAGCATGGGCCAAGGGGCACGTAGGAGATGGTGGGGCCTAGGGTTGAGAGAGGCCCATCGTGATAAAAGGGAGGAGATCCTTTTCATTCGATCATTCATGTTTATGCATCTTGAGCTTGTCATTTCGACTTGGAGCACACTGGCTGTTTAGCTTGTCTACAGTACTGTTTAGTACACCGGGTGTCTCTGTGCGGAGATCCCACCCTCAGCCCCGAGAGACTTCGAGTGCTTGCTCGGGTGAGGTATTCTACCACCATTTTTGCAGGAGGATTTGTGGTTGCTTCGTTGTGGAGAGAAGCATCAAGGGACTGTGCAGTCTTGAAAGAGAGGACGTAGTTCATCTTGGGAGAGTTTCGGATTGGTGTCACTTTGGAGTATTCAGCCGGAGAATTGAGCAAGGGGCCAGCCCTTGCCTATTGGAGATATTTGGGAGAGAGGGAGTCCCTATTTTGGAGGTTATCATTCAGCACCAGCGTGGCCCTTGGGAGGATAGCATAGATCCTCAAGGGAGGCATTTTCGGAGGTCGAGCATTTCAGAAACGCTCTCTGGGCTTTTCTGGGTATTGTGAGTAGAGGCCGATTCCAGAGTATCAGCGTTTTCCGAGTAGGGGAGCAGCCCCAAATACTCATTTTGGTTCCATTAGTTGCAGGAGCACGGCAGTATTTTAGCAGTTGGAGTTAGAGCAGAGAGCAGCCATTTCCTTTGACATTCTAAGAGTATTCCTACACTTGCCTGGTGCAAGTCGAGGTGCCATTATTCTGATCACCTCTTGTACTTCTTTATATTTCTCAGTATAAAAAAATGGCTTAGCATTCTCTATTTCATGTGTATCTGCTTCATGGTTTGTTTCTAGCACTATGTCTTGTTGTATGCTTTATATTACTGTCTGTTTCCCCTTCAGCATATTACAATATCCCTAGGAAGTCTCCAAGTGATGTAATCATATTTCAAATAGGTCTTTGAGTTGGGAATTCGAAGCTAACAAGGTGGAAAATCATTTGTATGAGTCCTTACTCTATAAATGAGGTAGTTTTAGAGTTAGAAAAAGTGATGGTTGGTGGCACAGGGCCTAGTGCCCGAGCCCTGTTGCTGATCCTCATGCTATTCCTGAAGCTGTGTATTGTTGAACACATAATACATTTCAAATTACTCTCTTCAGGATTCACAAATCATATGGTGTGTGTATTTCGTTTTCTCCTGTTTTTCCATATCTCATATCTTTCTTTTCAAATCTGTCATAAGAATTCTACTTCATGTTCCTATTAGACTTATGATGAAGCTTCAAGGCATATTGAATTGTTCTTGTAAGTCTTGTTTCAAGCATTTGTGATTCAATATGTTTTGTTGATTATTCATGAGCATTCCTTGGGGTCGAATTAAATCCTATCTCATGCTTTTATAATTCCTTTGACCTAGCAGACATATTGGTCTTCTTTTGTAAGTCTTCACCCATCAAGCTTTCCTGGTTCAAGATGTCATGTTAGTCAGAAGCATTCCTTGAAATAGGATTCTTAAAATGTAAAATGAGATTCTTGTAAGTCTTTCTTAAAAAACCTTCTTTCATTACACATTATAGGTCTGAAATTTGTGTCATTCTTTCCTCCCAGCAGTGGATTTCTGTCTTACAGACCCATTGTCTTTCTCCCATTCTTCAAATCATTGAACTACAAACTTTGCTACCACATCATATATACGAGTGCCCTCATATGTTTCAGAGCCTTTTATCTGTTCAACGTTCCTTTCAGAGTGCTTGAGATCCAACCACTTTCCGAAAACCCAATCAAATCATAAGAAATTTCCTTAGAGCTTAGGATGTGTCTCGTTAGGGACTTGAAGCAGTCCAAGTGTTGATTCCAGTGCTAACATCTTTTGGTATGTCTGTCGGGAAATGAAGGCCTTAAAACGAAGTATTCTCCCGAGTCTCTTGTTTTAATTGTTGAAGATCAATTCTTGATGGTGAACAAGAATTGGCGACTTGAAGAGGACTGCAGTTTTTTCAGCTGGCGACTCCATTGTTCTGGATCCAGTGGCGATTTCACAAGGATGCATAAATAGATTTTCAGAGAAAGTTTTGGAGCAGCAGGTAAACCTTTCAGAATTCTGAAAGGGAAATCATTGCAGAGGTAACATTTAATGTAACTGCGTCTGTGAATCCACTGAGTCTGACATCCTCTCCTCGGCCATACCTTATACCAAATCCGATTGTTCCTCGTACATACCTCAACACGTGCCTTGCTGCTGCCTAGTGCACTCTTTTGGGTTCCACCATGAACTGACAAAGAGTGTTGACAGTAAAGCAAATGTCTGGTCATGTGTTAACCAGATACATCAATGACCCGATGAGCTGTTTGTATAAGGTGGGGTCTACTTCTGCGTCTTCTGATGCATCTATCTTTTTCCAATTGGTGATCATGGGTGTGGCCATGGGCCTGCAATCCTGCATTTTGAACCTCTTCAGAATTTCCAAGGAATACCTCTCCTGCCACATGAAGATATCTCCATTCTTCTGGCAAACTTCCAATCCTAGGAAGTAATGCATCAACCCCAAATCCTTCACGTCGAATTCAACTTCTAGATTCCGTTTGCAATCCTTGACGAGACTAGATGATCCAATGAGAAACAAATCATCTACATATAGTACTAATACCAATGGCTCATCTTCTACCAACAAATAGTAAAGATTGGGATCTGCGTCACTCTTGACAAACCCCATTTTTTGCAAATAGCTATCTATTCGACCATACCATGCTCTCGGAGCCTGCTTGAGCCCGTACAGGGCTTTCTTCAATCTACATACATGAGACTTCCTTTCATGAGTCTCAAAACCCTCTGGTTGTTCGATATATACCTCTTCCTCAATTTCTCCATTCAAGAACGTTGTCTTGACATCCATTTGATGAATCTCCCATCCCATCTGCACTACTAAGGATACGACAGTCCAGATGGAGGTATATCTGGCAACTGGCGCGAAGGCCTCTTCATAGTTAATGCCTTCCTTCTGAGCATACCCTTTTGCCACAAACCTTGCCTTATATTTCTCTATGCTACCATCTGCAACATATTTTATCTTGTAGATCCATCAGGATCCAACAACGGATCTGCTCTAAGGTCTGGGCACAACTTCCCAGACATCATTTGTCACGATAGAAGCATATTCTTTTATCATGGCATCTACCCATATATGGTGCTGAACAGCTTCCTAGAAGCTGGAAGGTTCCTCTACCTGGGCAACCAAAGCCTGGTACCTGTCAGGAGGTCTACGTTGTATCTTCCCATTCCTGGGAGTCCCAATAAATTTTTTTGCGTCCCTCGGTATCTGTTGAGCTTCCCTACTGATCCGACCACTGGTGGAAGGTTGTTCTCTCAACTCTTCCTCCTGATCTAGTTGTTCCTCAGACTGAGTCTCCTCCTGATCTTCTTCTGTAAAAACGTTAGTACATGTACTAGGTACCAAAGTGTGTCTTTCTGTCTGTTCTTCTTGGTGCCCCTGCTGCTCTTAAACCAAGGGAACTTCTGCAATTTGATCCTCTGCTGGCATATCACGAGATTTCTGAAAAGCTCTATCCTCCATGAACTTAACATCACGTCTTCTCATAACCTTCCTGCTGCTAGGAATATAGATCCTATATGCCTTGAAGGTTTCACTGTATCCTACAAGGTACCCCCTTTCTGCAGTTTGAGCAATCTTTCTTCTCCAATCGCTTGGTATATGACAGTATGCCATGCTACCAAATATCCGAAGGTGCCCTACCTTCGGTTTCTTCCCTGTGAAAACCTCTTCAGGAGTCTTCTTCCTCAATGCTCTGTGAGGAGTCCTATTCTAGATGTACACTGTCGTGTTGCAAGCTTCAGCCCATAAATATCTAGGCAAATCAAGGTCGAATAACATGGCCTTGGCTGCACCTACAATTGTCCTGTTTTTCCATTCTACCACACCATTCTGTTTGGGATTGTATGGCGCAGTCCACTCCCTCCTGATGCCCTCCTTTGCACAGAAATATGTGAAGTCTCCATCTATGTATTCTCCACCATTATCTGAACGCAACGTCCTGATTTTCTTCGCCATCATATTTTCAACAAGAGCTTTGAATTCTTTGAATTTTTCAAAGACTTCATCTTTAGTCTTCAGGAAGTAGATTCAGGTCTTCCTGGAGTGATCATTGATGAATGTGACAAAATATTTTCCACCCTTGAGAGCGTTAGTGGACATAGGTCCACAGATATCTGAGTGTATCAGTCCTAAAATGCTTGTTGCTCGGTTTTCACTTCTGGAAAAGGCTGCCTTAGCGTACTTCCCAAGTACACATCCTCAGCATACATCATCATGCTTCGTACTGAGAACAAGTGCCCATCAACTGTTTCTCTAAGCATCTTCAATGCACCATGGTGCAATGTTATGAACCTAATTCATAACTACAATAATAAATATAGTCATTAATGGAATAAATACAAGTAAATGTAATTACTAGTTAATCAATTAGGATTATGTTAAAAAGTCATTAGTTAACTGAAAAGGCATGTCCAAAAGACATGCCTGTTCATGAAAAGGTACTTGCATAGGTATAAAAGCGGGACCTCATTGTAATCATTCAATCATGTCATATCTTATCAATAAAATATTATTATTATAAATACATCTTGTGTATTTTTATAATTTAAGCTATTTCTGCTATCAAAGTCAACAAGCATACAAGTCTTAATGCTACAGTATTCAAATCTACGAATTCCGCTGTTACAGTGGTATCAGAGCCATATTGAGGACAAGTTGAAGCAATGGCACATAACATTGTTTTACAAGCCTACGAACGTAGTTTACAAGCCTATGGACATAAACTACCACACTATGTGTCATTACGTGAAGATCCCAAGAGAATTGAGCACATTAGGAAAGTTCAACAAAAGCTTCAGCAAGTAGAGAATTCTTGGGCAGAAGTCACAAACGGTTTAAAAAAAAATTCTGCAGATCTTAAAAAAATTTCTCGTAATAGAGAAGAAAATCATGACAAACAAAAAGATGAAAAATGTTGTAAAAATGAGAAAGCAGTTACTTATGTCAAGGGGAAATCAAGTAAAACATCCATGGTAAATTCAACCAAATATATTCCCCCACCAATGCGTAATAAAGGAAAACAACCAACTAATGTTGAAAGTAAGGAAGAAGGGAAATGTTGGAAGTGTGGAAACAAATATTTCACAGGACATAAGTGTGCAAACCAAAAACTTTATAACCGTGAAGCAGATCCGGATGATGATGGAAATGTGAGGCAAGAAAAGGCTTCCATTGTTATTCAATCTCATTCTCATTCTGCTATGACAAAATTCTCTGCTGGTTCGGGTTCAAATTCTACATCATTGCAAGGATGTGGTTCTAGTTTACCCACAGATGAAGTGGTGCAGATCATGAGAGATGTGACAGCTGTTGAAAAGGCTCTATTAGCTGTATCTGACCAAGAAGAAAAGCAACGGTGTGAAAAAGAGGCCAATGCTGCTCTCTTACCAAAAAACCAGTTGGAATCTTCTTTACAGCCAGCAAAAGTTACAGCCCAAGGAACACCAAGAGGAGATGGCAGGGTGGAAGGGAAACTTCAGTATGTAGGTGCTGAACAATCTGCTTTCCATGGTTGTGATGGTTCCAGCACAAATTGTGTTAATGAGAATGATGTGTTGATGCCTCCTCCAAGGCCTGGTTATTCTGTGGCTTACGGAAACAATGAAACTTATAATGTCACTGTAAACAAAAGAGAAAAAATGTCAAACGTTCCTCAGAACTCTACTCACATAGTGCCCAAGGAGTTCTTCTGCCCCATAAGCAAGGAGTTCATGAACGATCCCGTCATCTCTCCTTCAATGAACATATCATACAATCGGAAGTCACTCGTCGCTCTCAGGGAGTGAACGCTCACGATCAACCCCCACGACGGCGTTCTGCCGCCTGCAAAGGAAACGGTGCTGCCCGATCACGATCTCAAACGTTCGATCGCTGCATGGCGGCGGGAGTACAGCCTGGCGCCGCCTTTCTCTTTCTCAACGTCCACAGACCTAAAAGCCCCAGTCAATGCTTTATTAGATCGCGAATTGGGAGGCGCGAACTTATTGAGATTTCTTCGTGAATTCAGTGCTGCAATTCAAGACAAACACAAAATCATTGAGTCCAGAGAGGGATTTCTATTGTTGACCAAGCTTGCAGCAGGATGCCCTCTCGAATCGGTCGCTGATTTGTGCCAGTGGGCGCAGCTTTCGGTGGGTATTCTGGCTAATGCCCAGAATTTCAACAACGAGATCGATCTCGGCGAAGACCAACATAAATTGCTTGCAGTCCTTGACAAAGTAAGCAGCGAGATTAATGATGCGAACTTTCAGCTGGGCTTGATCAACTTAATCCACTCGTTAATGGTGTCCAAGAAACAGATACTTAATCACAAGGGACTCGTACGAACTTTGTCAAACTTCATTCTCAAGCCCGGCCACCGTCGATCTGTTAGCGATGAGCATTTTGAGAAACTATTGTACATAATCTTGGAGCTCTGGGGCACACAGGGTGGATATAGGTATCCCCGGCTTTCACGAGCAGTGGCTTCAATAGTATGGCCAATGCCTATCAACATCAATGAGGCACAGTACGGCCATCTATTCCAAACAATATCCTCCAAACTGAAAACCCTAGTGGAGGGCCCGACTCCACCCTCGTCACTTCCTAGCCTCCTTGAAGACATGACCCATGCAGATTTGGTGACTCGAATTTTCCGTGTGTTGAACTATGCAACACTCTCGTATGCGGAAAAACAGAGTAATCTGGACGGATGGATTCGGAGGGGTGAGTTAACGTCCCCGGGAGCCGAAGAGCTGGTGTTTATGAGATGTTTTGAGATTCTTGAATACCTAAGCACTACCAAGATAGGCCGTCTGGAGATTGTGAAGGTGATCAGTCGCAGTGGTTTCAGTTACTTGGTAACTTTCAACTCAGCACTTTGGAGAAACAATTTGCCCGGCCAGAAAGAGAGCCATGTGATACCGGCAATATCTATGATCTTCAACGTGTTGAACAATGCTAAATATACTTCGACACCAGGCTTAACTTTTGGAACCCCGGCTTCTTCATTTTCCGGGTCTTGCTCATCTCAACCTTCATTTGGATTCTGCAATACAGGTTCTGGTGCTGCAACTGCTGCGACATCCTCGCAGATGCTTTCAGTGAGGACGACTTTAGAAAATTGCAGTGGTGATAGAAGTCATAGTCGCAGTCGTGAAAGACGCAATTATATGCACCGAACGAGATATGAAAGACGCCGAAGCATAATATTTGACCCTCGACTGGACACGTCGATTGACAACGGGGAGACGGCAATCTTTTTAAATGGTGTTTCGAACAGCAACTGGTGTGGCATTGCCAATCCCAAAGGGGAATTAGTAATTTCAAATTCGCCAGGCGAGAGCAACAATAAACAGAAGCGAAATCGTCGAATGTTTTACGACTGGAACATCGAAATTCTCGTAAAGCTGGTGATGAATGTTGTAGAGCCCCCATTTTCTCAGAATAAAAAGACCAGCATTTTGCTCTTTGAGTGCCTTTACCTCATTTTCGGAAACGTTGACAATTGTGTTTTTCCCTCGAATGTCAAGAATTCGTCCCGAGAGATTGCTAAGGCTTGGAAAGATAAGATGAATCTAAGGATAGTACTAGTCGTGGCAGTAAGGTATATTGTGGCGTCAATTTGATGGACTGAGTACCTGATACGACGTGTCTCTTTTTTTTAAAAACGGATCACCACGCTTATGAATCGGTTAATTCCATAACATTAGATACAAACTATATATATAATATAGTTGTATGTAAAAAAAAAATATTATTATTAATTTAATTAATTAAAATTATTAATTAATTAATTAAATTAATAAAAATTAATAATAATTATTATTATTTAAATAATAGTAATAATAATTATTAAGAAAAAAAAAAAAATATATATATATATATATAAGGGAGAACTCAGTTTCAAGGAAGTATTATTGAAGAATTATATATGCCAAAGTCCCAGTGATTAAAGACATGCTTAGCAGATAGTTTCCAGTGAAGAAACTTGGAAGGCGATTAAAGTGAAGGAAATTGTCGAAAGGTTAAGCTTTGAGGACAAAGCCTTTCGATAAGGAGGCAATGTTATGAACCTAATTCATAACTAAAATAAGAAATATAGTCATTAATGGAATAAATACAAGTAAATGTAATTACTAGTTAATCAATTAGGATTATGTTAAAAATTCACTAGTTAACTAAAAAGGCATGTCCAAAAGACATGCCTGTTCATGAAAAGGTACCTGCATAGGTATAAAAGCGGGACCTCATTGTAATCATTCAATCATGTCATATCTTATCAATAAAATATTATTATTATAAATACATCTTGTGTATTTTTATAATTTAAGCTATTTCTGCTATCAAAGTCAACAAGCATACAAGTCTTACTGCTACAGTATTCAAATCTACCACTTCCGTTGCTACATGCAAGTGCCCCATTCTTCTATGCCAAAGTTCATTCAACCCTTTCTTGTCTTCAAGATTACTACTGATTAGTGTCATCAGAGATTCAAGCTGCAACCTGTATAGTTTGTTGCTTCTAACTCCAATCTACCTTGTTTGCTTCCAACTTGGGTGCTTGACATATACCTTCTTCCCAATAAATTGTATGCCATACCCTTTGTCCTGCAACTGGGATACTGAGATTAAATTCATCCCAAGCCCTGGCACATGTAGTACATCTGTGACCTTGACACTGGTTCCAGCTTCCATATGAAACAATATGGCCCCTTTCCAAACCGGAGCGCATTTCTTGCTATTCCCCACAGTGATTTGGAAGTTCATCTGCTCCTTCCTATAGCTCAAGAAATATTCTCATACTCCAATCATATCAGCTGAAGCCCTGCTATAAATATACCAGATTCCTATAGATGTTGAACTTGACAAGCATGCACAATCATCTTTTAACCTAGAGGATAAAACATCTAAGTCTACCATACTTATTTGTGCTTTCTTTCCTCTGTGTTATGTCCCTTCTGAAGCTTCTGGTTTGTGCAGTCTCCTCTCTGACCCTGCTTCCTTTGGATCTGACAGCTCTGATACCATGTGAAAATTCTATAATGTAGAATTCTACTGCAGCTACTAATTATATTTCTTCTATTGCATTCTCGACACAATTATTTAACATTCACTATGTTAAATATCAAAATAAAATATGTTGCAGACTTCACGATAAATAAACAACATGAAAGAAATAACACAAGCATTCAAACATAGACACCGTTATTTTTGGACAATTGTTCCAAGAAAAACCCAACTCGGGAAAACCGGTGCAGCAGATCTGAGGGTTTCTTTATTATGCAGAAATTATGAGTACAAATGTGTGATTGTAATTATCAATCAATCACCTAAAGAAATATGATGAGAATAGGCTAGTGAGACAATTCTCACTTCACCACGAAGTTCCGACACTGACCTGCATCCACACTGAGTTGCTCTGCGTAATTTCTGTGTAGTGACTGTGTCCCCCACACTGTCACTGCGTCACTGCTGTTGCTGCTCGTTGTGACTGCCTTGGTGCTCATTGTTGGGTGAGACTAGAGTTTTCTCCCCTTCCAGAAATGCCCTTCATATAAAGAATGCATAAACTGAAAATCATGAGGAGTTTTCTCTCCAACTAAAATCAAAACTCCCTCTGCTACTCTGCGTTGGCCCAGCGTATCTATTGCTTGGCTATCTCTGCGCTGTTGTTGTGGCTTCCTTCTCTCTTCTCTCCCTGTACTCTCTATCCTTCATAAACTCTCCCTCCTGGAGACCTTCCCCTCTCTGCAATCGAGAATCACTTCGATTCTTCCTTCGACTGAAGAAATCAATCTCTAGATTCTTTCTCCGTCTGATGTGTTTTCCAAATGCCCATCAAGCTCTCCTTTATAATCTTTCACTGACTCATCAACGACCAAGATTAAATCATAATCAAGGGCTAAGATTAACTGAGAGTTGATCCATGACTTTATCTAGAAGATTCACACTTAGTTTAATTAATACCCTTTAATTAATTGGTTTCTCTAAGTTTAGACTTAGGAAAACATTAAAAAGCAATTAATTAATTTAATTAAACCATCTCTAAGTGGAATTTTCCAAAATCCTTTCTGGTTATTATGGACTGCATGTGTCATAGCCTATATACAAAATTACAAGGCTAGAGCACATCCGATGCTACCATAAATCAACACGCACTAGTCTTAGACCACATCTTTCTTCTATACCAACAATAGTTTGGGGACTAATCACAGGGAAATCCCCCCTTGGCTTTGAAATTTTTAAAGGCTAAAGAATGGAGTAGTCACTAGGTGACTTTTGGTGTCCACTAAATATTTTCCTTCGGCATCCCCTTGGTGAGGTTAGGACTTTTTCTCTAGGGATAGTCTGAGTGATGCCAGGCCCCACGTAGCACTTGGCCCAAAATATGTCACTTTCAAGCCAAAAAGCATCAAAAACATGAGCCTGAGTTTCAGGACATGTTTCCAGAATGAGAAACAGTCCCCCTAAGTTGCACGAAGTGCTGAAATGTTTCGGAGTTTCCGAAACGGGTACGTTTAGAAATGTCACCTCCCAAAAATCGAAACGTCGGCTGAAACGTCATATATATATATATATATATATATATATATATATATATATAAGTGAATAGCACATTATCTTGAAAGAAAGAAGGGAATAAGACCCATAAATGACAATTTAGAAGGAAAACCAAGTCTATATTAACTCTCATAGATGATTATCTGATGACCGAGTTTCAGCTGAGTTTCGGAGTTTCGGGTACGGATACAGCCTGAAATGCTGGGTTCCTAGAAGTTTCGTGCAACATAGAGTTCCCCAAAATGTTTTGGATTGTTCCTGGACACTTCAAAACATTTTGGATATTCAAACGACGGTGTAGCATTTCCCGCAACTTAGTCAAAATGTTTGCAAATTTGTGGCTGCTATGTTTCACTCATCTGAATCACCAACAACTATTTGTATGCAATATATTATGTAAGCAAATCAATTTTTGATGGGCTCGAATGTGACCAGTGAAAGAATGTCAGTGTAAGTGTAAAAGACACTGTGCATAAATGGCATGCATTCCATACATGAACTAAAGCCGAAAACTATTAAAAGGAAAATAAAGTCCAGTTATACATCATTCCAGACCTGAACATTGGAATTCCTTGTCAATAATTTCTATGGAAAAAAAATTGCATTTCAAATAAATATAGGAAACCATATTATGCATGTGCTTATCTTAAAACAAGGTTATACCACAGTAACGGCTCCATCATAACAGTTAAGCTGCTCAGTCGTGATTTCCTTCATAATATCAAATGCATGACCAGCTCTATCTGTCTTCACCACCTGCTTGGCAGATAGAAAAATAGTATCTATAGCAACATATATTTCATGGTCTTCTAGTTCTAGTTCGCTTACAAAAATATTTGAAAGCATTTACCTCACCTTCATCATTATTTTTGCACGATCAAAAAGAGGACGAACTACTTCCCAAGTTTTAACAGCATGCCTTTTTCCACTTAGAGGATTTACAAAAACCTGATATCAAAGTTGTGCTGTGTTAACCATTGCCATACAAAGATGGTTCCAAAACAGAATCTTAACTTTACATGCAATCCTTATCAATCTTTGATTCAAAATAAGTACCAAGAGTTTTTTAGGCCTTTTATCATCTAAGTTTAGAAAGTTATGGATGCATTGGACCCATTCTTGACAAGCCTTGGGATCTGGATGGCCAAACACAAGTTCCCTTGGAATCCAAACAGAATGTTGTTTATGTGACTTTTCAACGAAGTGTACAGCAAAATAATGTAACTGCACAATTCCAAAAGATTATAAAGAACAAACATTGACAAAATTGTCAGATTGCATTTTTTCACCAAAAAAAATGTATACTAACAGACATAGAAACAACAAAAATGAGCTACAAGCAAGTATATGCAGACCTTTGAAACACAACTCAATAAGCTGAATGTTGCTGCAGCAGATTTTGACTCAAGAATTGAACCCCTATTAGCAAGCTCCACGGCATAAATATCAGATATCAACACCTCAGTTGGCATTTGAGTTGCAGCCATTAAGCCCCAGCAAGATGACATATCACAATCCTGACAGACTAACAGACATGCATAAATCTCAAACCTCTTCATCTACAGCTAAAAATATAACCTTAAATTAGTAGATTAGATAAATATACACAAGTTAGCCTTAAACGATAACTAATGATGTCATATGAACAATTCTATTAATTCGAAAGGTTCAAAATTGTGATTTTTATAACCAAGATGTCACTGAATGTCTGCAACATTCCATGTAGCATAACTAATGAGAATGCGTACAACAAATTCACAAGTAGAAGGTAATCGGATTGCAACATTCTTTGTAGGATAACTAATGAGCACTTTTTCAGACATCAATGAATGCATCGAATTAACTAGTCATACTAAACCAAATAAGTATAGCACATGCCAAGTACATGGCGATAAAAGCATATCTAATTGCTTCACCTCAACAGAGAACCACAATAGGAGGTCAAACAATTTGTCTTCCTAAGTAGAAGGTAATGAAAACCTATTTAAATGCTTCACCCAAATAAGAGGTTATACAATTTGACTTCGCACAAATCTTCAGACATTGCACCATGCAACTCCTCGCATATCATATCCTATATAACCAAACTATGGAATATCTGTGCTCTGTGACTTTTAATGCAAAACAGAAATTTTCCTTCTTAAGTAGAGGATTCCCAGATGTTAACCCTATGCATTTTCAGCCTTAGGGCTGCTACGAAATATAATACAAAACAGTAGCAGAAATGGACAATATTTCAATCCTCAACAACACTAAACTTCTAGGCAGTCCAGGAGAAATGATACCCAATTGTTCCGATTAGTGTCAGCCCTCAAACAATTTTATCACACAAACCAGATCTGAAATCTCTTATTTACAGCAGTAAAACAGCCCTTACCTTTTGGAGTAGAGTGCAAACTGTGTTGGAGTTTTCAAAAGCTCAATGTTTCGATCACCATCTCAGGATCATCATCAGGGGACCAAGAAGCTCAAGGAGTGAGATCAGAAAGGCCAACCATAAATATATGAGCAGAACACATAGGGAGAGATCGGTTTAGGAACCAAGGAGATAGGAGAGACAAAGGGAAAGTGAAGGTTACCCACCAGGGTTGCAGAGATGATTGAGAATTGGGCGCTAAGAGTTGCTGAGTTTATATCCTTCTTCCCTGTTGAAGTTATTGTGATTTTTTTCAATTTCAGTGGATTCTCTAATCTTCCTTTTTGTATGGTGATCAGCTCTAGCAATGATGTTGGCATCTTCAAGGCAAACGTGGTGTTTAGTATTAACATAGTGTTCTGGCAAAGCAGATTGCTTGCCTCGGCCATGCCTGAGGTCAGGAATATGCTCTTTCATCCTAATCCTTCTTCAATTACAATGCTAAATCACTAATCATAATTGCCCTTACGTCAATTCAGTAAGACATATATAGATGGAAATTACAAATTATGAAGAATGGAGATGGCTCAAAATTAAATCTGAAAGTTACACAAGTATTGGACAGCTGAAAACTTCATTAATATAAATAAGATGTAGTTGTTGTACATACCATACCCTTATCTCAAAGCTAGTACAATCCAATAGCTCTCCAAGGCCCTCGCTAGCTAAAACAATGAAAAACCCTAGCTCAACCAACGAGATCCAACTACTATGGCTCACTCAAGCTAGTCATCCAAGGAAAAATGTCTCCTTTTACTTCACCAAATACAACATATGGTTTATATCAAAATCCTAACCTCCAAATCTCGAAGGGATGAAAGTCAAAACCTTAACCCTAGACTTCAAGATGCTCCAAGAAGATCAAGAACCACTAGGGACTCTACGAGAGCGAGAGAGAGAGAGAGAGAGAGAGAGACCAAAGTAAAAAATTCAAATGGAAATATAAGAGAGAGATGATGACTAGTGCACTCTTAGTCACATCTCTACACAAGAGTAAGAATGATGAATAATATATGAAATGAGTGAAGGACTCTCTATTTCCTTTATATATATGGTGTTGAAAATGTAACTAGTGTCAGTCTTCATAATGTAATACAAATGTATCATTGATGTACTTATTATATTCATTTATTACATTCATTATTATTATTTCATTTCTAGTCAAAGCATGTTCTTCATGCTTATAGGGTCAATTGAGTCAAAATAAAATTTATTATGAGTCAAAGAAATGTAATTGATTCAAAGTCCCATTTGGACTTGTTGCACCCATTTTTTCAACATTCCAAGGAAGCAGGATCCAGAAAATTGAAGGCATTTTTTGTAAAGTTCAGAATCATCGACCAGCGATTCTTATGTCATTGTAAACCCATTCTGCAAATTTGTAATGTAAATGATGCTAGTAAGACCGTGCATTTATGTAACGATGTAGGTAAGCCTATTATTTTGGTGACGAATTTCATCGTAGGAGGTTTTTCATCTCACTGATTATCTGTGTTTCTAAACACAGATGATCGGTAGAGTTTTTCCCTCCAGCGTCACCACAAAACTAGCGTGAAATTTATCATCAAAGTCTTAGGTGAGTGCTGGTGTTTTGGTCGAGTTTTTTGTAAAAATGATTTGGGAATAATTTAAGCTAATTAGCTAAATTATTTTATTACAAGTCACTTGGTCTACTAGATCATATTGTGTCACAGAATTGGGTAACTTATTTGAGGGTCTATAACGAATGGATATTCTCCCTTAGGGTTGAATTTGTGAAATATTATGTAAAAAATATTTTAGTGCATGGTCCCTCATACTTAGACACCATGGCAAAAATATTTGAGGGTGGAAAAATGATTAATTCCGTCATATGTCAATTAATAAATTTTTCCAGCAAAAATAAAATTAAATCCTAAGCCAGAATATTAATTAATTAGAGTCAAAAATTAAAATGTTGGAGAAATTAAATTCTCCAAGTGGAAAAATTCGTGGGCCTTAAAGAAATTAATTTTTGGAGGCCCCCCACCAAGAGAATATTGGAAATTTCAAGAAAAATTGGACCCTTGGACATTAGTGGTTAAGTCAGTCAAATTTTTGATGAAATTAGCCCAAAATAATTACTTTTGAGCTAATAAAAAATGGTTTTAATGAGAAATTAGAAAATTCCTCAAAAATAATTATTTCGACGGAAGAGATTAAAAGATCATCAAAGATTTATCGATGGTCGTGATTATTTTGACGAGGATCAAGCCAACTAGCCGTTATTTTCCACTAGGAGGAATTTCTCTATAAATAGAAGGCTTTTTGCTTATATTTTCATCTTGACCTTGAGCTCTACTCTGATGTAACTTTGTAAAAATTGGTGTAAAGCCATTGTCCCGCTGGGAACGTTTTGATCATCATAATAAAAGACTTTGGGGTGCAATTCATGGTGTCTTTGTCTCGTTGATTTGTGGTATGTGTTGGGTACGGACATTCCTACATTGTGCTTCAAATATTAATTAAATGGTTATTTCATTTGTAGATGATAGAAACATTCTATTGGTAAGTTTTGGGCTTATCTTAGGTGATCCAATTCATTGTATGTTCTAACGGTTTATTTTTGAGAAAATATATAGAGTTTGCAGGTTCCTTGTTAAAATTGGACAACTAGGTCCAAACTTCGAGTTGTGTTGCTCAGATGACGATCCCAATATTTTTATTAGATTTCTCTTTCGGAGAGTTGTAAGATTGATCTAAGGATCATCTCGATCAGATGAGCAGAACATGGACTTTGAATTTATTCCACTTATGTGCTAGGTCGGCCTGGAATATAATATAGACTTAAATGTCTTAAAGTGTGTGTCACACACCCCCAAAGATGCCTATATATTGGAGAGACTTGGAGTTCATTTTATACACACATTTTGTGGAGATTTTCTTCTCTCTTGATGGCATTGGAGCTACGTTCTTGGTGCTGCGTATTTGTAGAGTATTCTCTATTTGGGTTGTACTGGGGTTATGTGTGACACGCTTCGCTGAATGACCTATTGGAGACTTTGCTGGTAGAAGCATCCTGCTGATCGTCGTAACGCCACCATTCATCATCTCTGTTTTGGCTTGTCTTCTATTGATCTATTAGTATTTTCTATCTGCTTCAGTATTGTGCCCTAATCTGAAATGGCATAGAACATGTTCAAAAATTAACATGGTATCAGAGCTAGAAGAAGACAACGCCCAGCTTATCTAATGCCAACGATTATGGGTTATTCTAAGTGCTAAATATGACACAGCGTAAGAGCAACGTATGTGGACCGCTCCCTTTAACACAGGGAGGATTCATTAATTGCTGATGGTCAACTCAGTTTTTCGGCTCCCGTTTCTTTGAGATATTCCGGTCAAGGTGGGTATGGAATTAATGCCAGATATGGATTTGGAAGGGCAAACTGAGAGAGCTCATAAGAGTTTTTTGTGGTGGAAGCAATCACTCTAACCTAAGTTGTAGGGTCTTAGTGGCAGGCCATGAATATTATATTATTTGCCAAATATTCAAATGTTCCGTCCACGCTACGGCACTTGCAAAATTGAAAATTATTTCCATTGTCAACGAAACTTATATCGCAAAGGACACTCTGGACGGGATTACGAACAACACAAATGATGAACGCAGTGATAGCTCTATCTCTGTCAGTTCTCCTGGGCTTAGCCTTCGGCCCGATGCTCGCAGGAGCTAGAGGAGGAGAGCATGGATATGGATCCCTCTCGTCAGGTATCTTTAAAGAGGAGACAGAGGCATTTATTTTGCGTGGACGTGTTAAATTTGAGTTCTGGAATTTGTTATCCAGTATATCAGAAATTAGAAATAGGTTCATGGCTAAACTGGCCCGATTGTTTAGACGGTTGCACAAATCGCCGCCTGTCCACCGGAATTTGACGTGAAGGACGATTATAGAAGTTACTACCCACATCCGTAGCTCATCGCATAAGAACAGTTGGGTTCTGTCAGAGCTGGGCCTTCTCCCGAAACTATAGCAGTGTTACCTGTCGTTCAACAGGGGTCGGATCTTCAAAGCACACGCAAATGCGTTGGCTCATGAACAATTTATTGTGAAATTGAAACGCAATTTTTTTCTGCAACTTCAAGATGCCTCGTTGGACTTGTTATTGCCAGGCATATCGTTCATCACAGCATCATTATTGGAATCGTTGTGCAGATCAGGTTACGGATGGTCATCGAGGGCAGTGGATGATGAAAATTCCTAGAATTCCCACAGTCGTCTACTCAAAGAGATTCTTCCTCCCGCAGCACCTCAAACTTGGAGCGCTTGGACCCGGGCAGATTCGATGGAGACGCAAGCTTGTTGCTTGCCAAACCAGCCATTTTTCCCTGGTATTGTTGTATCATCTGCATTCTTCATCCAAAGCCTCACTATGGAGCTGGCTTTAAAGGAAAAACGATAAACCAGCAAAAAAAATTATCCTAAACAATCCGAAATTTAGAGATATGTGTGGCCAATCTGATGCCGAATGCTGCAGATAAGAATGCGACCAAATATGGAGACATTGACTAGAGTTTCGATGGGTGGTCGTAATAAAGAGCCAAATATGAAAATAATTCAAAAATACAAACAAAAGCTCGTTTGAGAAGTGTTTCAGTCCAAATCTCTATTATCCAGCAGATGAAAAAAAAAAAAAAAAAATCGACGCCGAAGTTAAGCGTGTCCGTCAATTACAGCTATTAGGCTTTTATCGCCCAAGAAGCCGCTAATGCTAGAGGAGCTCCCACACATTGAGCGGTGTTTTGGCGGAACGCATAATGGTTGGGAGAAGAGACAGGGGCTGCCTGATACTCTTCTTACTCAGTTCCTAATCTTCACATCAAGATAGTTATATCCAGATTTTGAAAGGCCAAGTTTGTAGGTATACTGGTGGAAGTTCTGGGCAGAGTTCTTTTTGGGTAATCTCTGTATCTGCGGGTTGGATTTCTGTAAAGTAAGGATGAGTCTCCTCAGGGATCATCACAGCAAATTGAAGGCGGTTATCACAGTTTTCTTTTACTGTGTGCTCACTCTGTATTTGACGTCACTCCTGGGGTAGCCATTGGTCCAAACCAAAGTTGCACATAGATCCTTAATGCCCTATTTGAGGGGTTATTATGTGCAGGAGAAGCTGAAGTTTTATCCCTTTGTGGCCCCGATCTGTACATAAACATGACACACATGTAACATTTATTGATGACTTGAGATTTATCCTGCTGGATGATTAGGGCTTAAACATTGATGAGCAGGATTGGCCTGTACCCTTATGAAACTCTGATGAGCAGAAGTATCTTAAGACTATGTCAGATCTGCATAAGAGAAAGGTATCACATAAGGTATGGACTGGCATGAAATAGGGAAACCTCTGTGTCTGAAGCATCTATCAGACTGGTTCCTATATCAGTGCAAATTTAGGAGAAAAAAAATTTGCAGAACTGAGAACTAAAGACTTGAAGCCTTAGATCAGTCAACCATTAACTGTAGTTGGGTAGATCTGGAAGCCCTAAAGCACATTTTTTTTTTTTTGGAGTTGGAAGTTTTAAGGGTTGACTGCAGAAGTCCTTGAGGCAATTCTATGTAGCGGTCAGATTGTTGACGAGATGGGCAAAGATGTAAGTCATTGAGCTAGGCAAAATTTTGACAGCCCTAGGAGTAGTCTTCTGAAATAACCAGAAATGGGCAGATCTGGAAGCAAATCAGGATGCCATGCCTCAAGTGCGGGATAAACCAAGGCAGATTGGATCCCTAGTTCTGTAAGTTGCAGTCTTAGAAGGTTGTTTGAGGAAGCTACAGCAGATCTCCACAGAATAACAGGTAGTTGCTGTAAGGTTTTCTGTCACAAGTTGAGGCTTGTAGATATATTCCCCCTGTATGACAGTGACATAGATAGACACCTATGTAGCAGTGAGCATGTGACTGTATCAGTCTTACATTGGAGCGTAATGGTAAACTTAAAGTGTGAACTGAGAAGTTTTTGCAGCTTTCGGTCACGTTGTTGGAATCTTGAACCATGATCAGCAAAGCCTATTGGATGGCTTTGACTGTGGGAGATTAAGTCCCCTTTCCAAGTTGGTTTCTGGGATGTCCTCATTTAAAATAGATGTCTTGTCTCGAGCGAGAAGCGGGCATTAAGAGGGAGAATACAACTATATAAACTCCTGAGCGGATACCCTTGCTGAACGAAAGAAGATCCTCATGGCTCAGAGACATATGGCTTCAGAGGGGGAAATTCCGGAGGAAAACCGAAAATCCATATAAATATAAGGGTATCTAGCTGCCATGAGTACAATATGAGCTTGGATCATTTGCAGAAACTGGAAAGCATCAAAGTCTGGAAGGATGTTAGGATGATGTTTGGGATATGGTCCCTGGACCACAGGACAAAGCTGTTGTCACCTTGTTATAAGATCAAGCATGGATTTGATGGAGGTGATGAAAAGTCCAAGGCAAGATTCGTTGCCTGTGAAAGGCAGAGACTATGATGACATATTTGCACCTGTGGCCCGATATACCACCATTCGATCTAGTATAGTCTTTGTTGCCTCACAAGGATGGAGTCTTCATAAGATGGATGTGAAAACCGCATTTCTCCATGGTGAGATAAAGGAAGAGGTGTATGTGGAGCAACCTCTGGGGATCAAAGTCCAGGACCGGGACACCCATGTCTGCAGGTTGAAGAAAGCCCTCTATGGGCTGAAGCAAGCACCCATAGATTGGTACGAGAGGATAGATAGCTACCTAATGAAGCTAGGCTTTACTCGTAGTAATGCTGATCCGAACCTTCACTGCAAGGTTGATAGAGAGAAGCCTCTCACTCTGGTGTTGTATGAGGACGACCTCTTCCTGACAGGTGATGACCCTCTCATTCATCAGTACAAGAGGGAGCTCGTTGCTGAGAGCGAGATGAAGGACCTAGGATCGATACACTACTTCCTAGGCCTGGAGGTCTGGCAGAGACCTGGAGAGATTTTCCTTTCTCAAGGAAAATACATTGCGAAGCTTCCGGAAAGATTTAGCATGATGGATTGAAATTCCGTGTCGACACCGACGGAACTCAACTTTAAAAAGTTGAGTGGCAGCGCTGCTGGGCCCATGTTAGCAAATCCTACTAAGTATCGTCAACTCATAGGGGCTCTGTTGTTCGTAGTGAACACCCGTCTGGACGTATGTTGTGCAGTGAACATCTTGGGTCAACACATGGTTGATCATAACATTCACTAGGTTGATGCCAAGAAACTCTTGAGATATCTCTATGGCACGATAGACCATGGGCTAAGATACACTGCCGGGAGCATGACACTCCTTGGATATACTGATGCCGATTGAGCTGGTGGTGTGGTGTATCGTAAGAGCACATCTGGATGCTACTTCACAAGTAGATCTGCTTCAGGCAGGAAAAGGAAGTCGGTAGCCTTGAGCACCCCTGAGGTCGAAAACATTGCAACATGTATGACCTGTTGTGAAGTCACTTGGTTGCGAAAGCTCTTCAGTGAATTGTTCGAGCATGTGCTAGATGCCACTGTTATCCTTTGTGATAACCAGCGGGGGATTCATTTGTCATATAATCCCGGGTTCCACGATTGATCCAAGCATGTTGATGGCTGGTACCACTTTATCCGAAATATGGTACAACGAGGCGCCGTAAGGCTCAATCATATAGGAACTGATGAGCAGGTCGCGGATATTCTCACAATGCCCTTGGGGAAGGTCATGTTCCTAACCTTCCATGAGAATCTTGGAATCATGGAACGACCCTATTCTGAGGGTCTTGTTGGATGATGAGCTCTGGGAGCTCCAAGGAGTTTTTGGGGATAGTTGTGGTGCTATAAGCAACCATTGGGCTAGGCTTGCCGAACCTAGTTGGTGTGTTTCTACCCCACCGTGATGATATTGAGATGGTTTACCTCTCTCTGATCTGTGCCCCGTATGCATCCTACCCATGGAGTTTCGGACTCATGGGAAGTACCTCTCATTTGGCCAATGAGGTGGGAAATGTGAATAGAGACCATAGCAAGACCGATGGACGCATCGGAAATTGCCGTACTCTCTATGTCTAGGATGGCACATGTCCAACCACTTGATCTGGGATCAAGTTTAGCAAGGTTTCAGACCTCCAACTGACTTCGGGTCAGTGAAACTAACTTCGGGTTAGTATATGACTCTCTTGAGTCCTAGTGAGGTTTCAGACCTCCAACTGACTTCGGGTCAGGTAAACCAACTTCGAGTTGGTATGAGACTCTTTGTGAGTCCTATAGAGGTTTCGGACCTCTGGGTTGAATCTGTCAGTCGGGTATGATGTCTTTGTGACTGACCCACTTCTGTTCTGAAATAAAGAGGCTAGCAAAGCAAGTTACGGCGGGATGACGCATGATGTTTGGATTGCACTAGTGGATGGAGTTCTCCCTAGTTGAGAGGGAGCGTTAAAATTGGACAACTAAGTCCAAACTCTGAGTTGTGTTGCTCAGATGACGATCCCAATATTTTTATTAGATTCCTCTTTCGGAGAGGTGTAAGATTGATCTAAAAATCATCTCGATCGGATGTGCAGATCATGGACTTTGAATTTATTCCACTTATGTGCTAGGTCGGCCTGGAATATAATATAGACTTAAATGTCTTAAAGTGTGTGTCACACACCCCCAAAGAAGCCTATATATTGGGGAGACTTGGAGTTCATTTTATACACACATCGTGTGAAGATTTTCTTCTCTCTTGATGGCATTGGAGCTGCGTTCTTGGTGCTGCGTATTTGTGGAGTATTCTCTGTTTGGGTTGTATTGGGGTTATGTGTGACACGCTTGGCTGAATGACCTATTGGAGACTTTGCTGGTAGAAGCATCCTGCTGATTGCCATAATGCCACCATTCATCATCTCTGTTTTGGCTTGTCTTCTATCGATCTATTAGTATGTTCTATCTGCTTCAGTATTGTGCCCTAATCTGAAATGGCATAGAACATGTTCAGAAATTAATTATTTCCTCAAAAATAATTATTTCGACGGAAGAGATTAAAATATCATCAAAGATTTATCGATGGTCGTGATTATTTTGACGAGGATCAAGCCAACTAGCTGTTATTTTCCACTAGGAGGAATTTCTCTATAAATAGAAGGCTTTTTGCTTCTATTTTCATCTTGACCTTGAGCTCTACTCTGATGTAACTTTGTAAAAATTGGTGTAAAGCCATTGTCCCACTGGGAACGTTTTGATCATCATAATAAAGGAATTTGGGGTGCAATTCATGGTGTCTTTGTCTCGTTGATTTGTGGTATGTGTTGGGTACGGACATTCCTACGTTGTGCTTCAAATATTAATTAAATCGTTATTTCATTTGTAAATGATAGAAACATTCTATTGGTAAGTTTTGGGCTTATCTTAGGTGATCCAATTCATTGTATGTTCTAACGGTTTATTTTTGAGAAAATATATAGAGTTTGCAGGTTCCTCAATCCTTGGGCTCCAAGTTCACAAACTGTGAGCACAGGCTGACTATGTTTGGATTCCAAATATTTTATGTGATTTTCTAACTTCACTAAGGGTGTGGCTTAACATATTTTTCGAAATACATCTAGCTATTGTCAAGATCTACAAAAAATTCTATTCTTCAAAATTTCTCTAAGCATTGTACATTTTTATAATTTGTAAATAAATATTGTATAATATTTTTTTGTAAATTACTTTATTTTCTAACCCTTGTTTTGTAGTCAGGGTTTTTTGGGGTTTTGGGAATTTTGATTTTTTGTATATATTGGGGTTTTGGGCAATTGTAAATATATTTGTGTATGTGAAATCAAGGAAAATTGTTGGATTAGAGCTAGATCTAGGCCCTTGAGGATAAGATCTAGGCTTTATAATTTTTGCATGGCCAGCAACTGAAGATTTTGTAGTAATTTGGGCAAATATTGAAAAATTGAAGCAAATTAGATTTTTTTGAAAGGGTTTCAATTTTCCAGAGGCCTCTAGGCCTAGCGTCCTACTCCAAGCAAGTCGTCCAACCCTTCTTCCCTCTGCGTCAACCTTTTCTAGCATGCTAAGGCTAGCTACAGGCCTAATCAGGCCTCAACCGAACCTTTTTACCCATGTCGTGGTATTTTTGGGCCTTCTAGAGCCTGGTCATAAAGCCTAAGGCCCTCGGCCTTCCCTTTTCCCTTCTCGGCTCCTCCTTTAGGTCTTCTGCAGGCCTGTCAGGGCCTTTCCAGCCCTCTGCTCCCCCTCGGTTCCCCTCCGCTCTCCCTCCTAGGCCTGTCGCAAGCCTCCTTGCTTCTCGACCTCCCTTCAACCCTTGGTCGCAACCTTCTAAGGCTTGCGACAGCCTCTTGTGAGTCCTCATCTCTAGGTCACAACCCTAGCCATGGCCTCTAAGGCCTCCTCCCTTGAGCTGCTAGGCCTCCAAAGCCTTCCTCAACTCAACGCTAGCCCTCTAGGGCCTAGTGTTGCCCCTCTTTGACCCTTATTTTCCTCTGTCTGATCATTGAATTTTCTAAGCTAATTTTTTGTTGGAGTTTTGCAAAGAAATCGGTGTTTTCAAGTGCTCCAACCATTGGGAAATTTTTTGAATAAGTGGGCAAGTTTCTTCAAAGCCTAAGGCCTTTGATTTGACCTCTAAACCCTTGTTCAAACTGCGTTTTACTTCAGCAAGTTAAATCATTCATAACAGTGATATAATCCTCATGAAATTGCTCTAAAAGTCGCTCATTATTTGCCTAATACACTAAGGAATTAATGGAACACATTGGGCATTTTGTTTTAAGTTAAATTATATGATCTTGATGACTGGTATCTTTGCATAACAAGTACAATCATATCTGATATAACATTGATAAACTCATTTTAAGAAGGCTAAGATATCATAATTTCATTTAAATCCTTGTCTCTCATATTTGGTTAAGTATATGCTTCTCATTTCACGCTTAAAGAGCTCTAAATTGGAATTTACACACTGTTGTCCAAAAGGGTTTATTAATTGCTCATTTGAATGTGATTGGGATGTAAGTAACATAAGAACTTTCCTTGCTCATGCCTATAGATCATAATTTTTCTTGTTTCCTAATTTTTGTGCCATTGTGGAGGAAGTAATTAGCAATAATAACATTAAAATTGCCATTGGTTTTGTTGTTTAAGAGCACTAACATATTTTTGGTTGTGAGTTTAATGAATTCTTCCTAAGATCACATCTAATAGCTTCACTCACTAAAGCACTCCAATCTCAAAAGAAATCATTGGATAATAGCTCTTGTCCTCTTTTGGCATCATTAGTTTATGGTTATTGTATTGGCACATCTTGAGAAGCTCTTAACTTGAAATCTAATCACATAAAGGAGGCTAATTGTTGACGCAGTAACCTTGTTGAGGAATCATCATTTTAATATCTTGAAAGGTTTCTAATTGTCTCTAGTAATTATCATTGGCATCTTGATCATTGGTATTGAGCGTTTTAATCTAATCAAGCATATCTTGAATGATTGAGTATTATTGCCATTTATCTCTTTGAAGTATCTTAAAAGCTTCTAATTGAAGCAAGAGCATTGATAGTAATCGTTGGTATCTTGTTAAGCATTGGTTAAATTATTCTAAGGGCTCCAATTATCATTGACGAGTTATTACGGGATTTTAGCACATCTCGTAATTGTTGAATAATTGTATATTGTGGGTATCTATTTGGCACTTGGTAACTTGGCACCTTTCTTGTGGTTAAGATTGTATTTTATTGATAAGTAATTGTTGATATAACTTGGGGTCAAATCATAACTATGTACTTAAAAATCATTTAACCGATCTTACCTTAAGAATCACTCAATCCATTTTGCATTGCATTCTAAGTTTAGTTGCATTAATAAACTTACCTCCAAGCATAAGCTTGGTTGATAGAATTTTAGTGCCACCCTTTCTCAATTTAGCTTGAGGGATTCAACACCTTTTTAGTGGTTAACATTATTACTTTGCAGTCATCAGAGCCATAGTCTTTGCAACGCTGGAGGCATCGGATGGTTGGAGCACAGGGGGAGGTACCATTAATCAAGCCTTTGCTTGCTTCCCATTGGCTTCCATCCCACAACCTACTCTAAAGACTGG
Organism: Pinus albicaulis; assembly: GCA_034641835.2. Classification (NCBI taxonomy): domain Eukaryota; kingdom Viridiplantae; phylum Streptophyta; class Pinopsida; order Pinales; family Pinaceae; genus Pinus; species Pinus albicaulis. Next base: position 88,740,511 of record CM076575.1, read on the forward strand.
TCCCAAAACAATTAAGAGGAAGGTCACATTTAGAATAGGCATTTAATTAAAATCAACCAAGATTTTGCATTTCATCTAGGATAGTGAAGCATCCAAGTAGCGATGTTCATCTGGTTAATTGGTCTCTAATTGATAATAAGCAAGAAATTGACTCCATAAGGCACTGGTCTGACATTCAGATCTAATCTAATCTTCAAGTCTTGCTAAAATTAACCAAGTAGCTAGGACATTCAATCATGTCTCCCAGACTCGTTGGTTGCCAACTTGTCTTTCATATTCACATTCCATAGGGACTACCCCTTGTTGCACTCTTTTTGTCAAACGCTCAAGGAAGCAAATATTCCAAAGATTTTTCAAGTAATCGGATCATCTTTCAGCAGTTATATGTATCATTGTAAACCCATTCTGTTTTGAGAAATCTAGGGCATAGCAATTAAGTGATTTCTCTTCTATTAGTAACTGTGTGTGAGTGTTTTTTACTTCTTTAGATTAGGATCTTCTTTTACTTTGGTTATTAGTGTTTTTCTTCATCAAACAGCGACCAATGCATAAACCATAAAAAGACAAGAGACACAGAATATAGGCTATCATCCAGGGCCAAAACATCTCCTACTTGAAAGGAAAACCCGAACAATTTTTTCTTATAGAGATTCCAAATGACGAATACCAAGACTATTGAAGATTGTAACTAGATCTGGTCTTGTAAATTGTATTTGAATCAATATTTAATGTACTTATCAAAAGAATAAAGAAAAGAATTTTATATTATTATTAAATGACTTATTAAAGCATGGGTTTCATGCGTGGGTCATGTTGACCACACTTTGTCAATGACCCCATAGCAGTATACCCCCATTTTTTCAAATGGGATTCATCATGTTCGACATGTTCATGCCATTCAGATTTCATCATCAGTCGACAATTTTATAAATGATGTAAACCCATTCTGCGTGTTTATGATGTAAATGATCTAAGTAAGACCACCATGTATGTAACAACCTAGGTAAGTCTAGTATTTTGGTGATGATTTCCATCCTAGGAGGTTTTTTGTCTCACTGATTCATTTGTGTTTCTCGACACAAGTGATCGGCAGAGTTTTCCCCTCCAGCTTCACCCCAAAGCTAAGGTGGATTTTGTCATCAAGATGCTAAGTGAATCCTAGTGTTTTCTATCGAGTCTTTGTAAAAGTAGTTTGGGAATAATCCTAGCTAATTGGATAGATTATTTAATTACAAGCTGTTTGGTCTACTAGATCATATTTTGAGTCCCAGAATTGGGTAGATATTTGAGGGTCTATACGAATGGGTATTCCCCCTTTATGTGTCTAAATGTATTTATCTTATGTAAAGAGGGTTGGAAAAATAATTAAATCCCCTCTCAGTCAATTAATTAAATTTTCTAGCCAAATTAATTAAAAATCCTAAGCCAAAAATTTAATTAATTTTAAGTCCTAGGTGAGTTAGAATTCTTCAAAGGGCAAAATTCGTGGGTCCTTAAAAAATAAATTTTTAAGGGTCCCAGGCCAAGGGAATATTGAGAATTTCAAGAAATTTTGGACCCTTGGGCCTTGGTGGTTAAGTCAAAGTCAAAATTTTGAAGTAATTAACTCAAAAATATTATTTTTGAATTAATTAAAATTAAATTAAATGATAAATTCGAATTTCCTCAAAATTATAATTTCGACGGTCTAGATTAAAAGATGATTAAATCGTTTTCGACAGTCGAGATTAATTTGACATGGATCAACCGAACTAGCCGTTGGAAATTTTATCTTGTAAATTAGAGGTCTTTGTCAGTCTTTCAATCATCCGATCTCTTGATCGTGCACTCGCTCTTGAAGCTCCTGTAATATTTTCTGGAATAATACAAAACAAAGACTTTGGGGTTTTATTTTGATGGTGGTGTTCCTCTTCAGCATTTTATGGTAAACTTGTTCTTAATATTCTGTTGGTGATTATTTTAATGGATTGTTGATTAATGGCTCTTGTAGAGTAATCTATTGCACAGGTATCTTGCTTAGGTTACTGGATCTAGGGTAAAAATACTAATTGGATCGAGTGAACAGTTATCTCTAGCTCTTGAAAATTTTATGTATTATTACTATTTCTCTGTTAGTTTAACAGATCAACTTTAAGTGTGCAGAAATATTTCGGATTTAGATTGGGCGTTTGGGGAAGTCCTAGTTTGGACCAGCTGACTCCCAAGGAAATAAGATCTGAAGAGCCCTCTGGATCTAATTCCCCAGGCTTATCTTAAATTCCGTTTTTGCAGGGTTCTTTTTAAGGCTTATGCCTCTCTCTTAATTTATATATATATATATATATTTTTTAAATTGTAATAAACGATTTAGATCTGGCCATCAAGGCTTTAATCTGTAAAATAGCATTGTAAATCCCACTTATTTTTTAATTTTAATTCACCAGGATTTTTGGGGTTTTATTTTGTACATATACTGGTTTTTTGGGTTTGCTGGTTTCTGGACTTGTACAGGTTTTTTGTAGGGAGATTCTCAGGAAAATTTTAGATCTGAGCCTCAAGATCGGTTTTGGATTGCAGATCTGGGCGTGATTTTGCCTCAACCTGTAAATCGCAGGTGCATTCAAATAAATATTTCTCAAATCTGAGTTATACTCATAAAAATTTATTGTTGGGTAAAAAGGAAGTTTCATGTGCACTAGTTTTGCCCGCGATAATATTTTGATGTTTGCATCCTTATCATTGCTGAGTGCCATAGTCTGCAATCTTTCAGCCGCTCTTCTTCTGCCCCAGATCTTTGTCGTAGCTCTCACCTCCTCTCCTGAGTTAAGCCATTGCTGGCTGCAGCTCCCTCGACATCTTCTTCACGCTGCTGGCATCCTTATCTTACGCATCCTCTGCCGGTTTCTCCACGCTGCCTTCATCTCTGCGTATGCATCCTCATCCTCACTGCCCTTTTCCATCGCATTCCTGCACGCAACTCCCTTGTTTCCTGTGTGTGCCTTCTACCCTTACACTCCTGTCCACTTCATCCTCCTTGCTGCTCGACCAGCAGACTTCCCCAACATTGTCGCTGCCATTTCTCCCTGTCGTCGATTGCCCTTCCCCGTTGTCATCCACAGCCTCTATCCTTCGCGTTGTATTCTCCACGCTCTCCTTTGATCAGCATAAAAAACCTGCACAAGCATAACATACACTAACACAAATCTAATTTTTAAATCAACCTTAGACTTTAGCTTTTCATTTTTTTTAGATTTTTTATTTTCATTTGTTGAGGTAGGTTCAATCTTTAGGTTTGACCGCAGCTTTAAAATTTTCATTTTTAGTTTTTCATTTCATTTTTTTTTTTTAATCATTTCTAATAGTCCTTTTATTTAGATTAACTTTTATTTTTATTTTTTTAATTTCAAATAAAAAAATATAAATATAAATATAAAATTATAAAAATATAAAAATTTAATACTTTAGATATTAAACTTTTCTTTTTGTAGAGTTTTAGATTTTTATTTCTATTTACTTTTAACTTATGACATTAGCTTTTGTTTTTAGTTTTATAATTTTAGGTTTTCATTAACTTCAAAAAATAAAAAAAGAATATTCAAAAAATACTTCAAATTTTTTAATTCTAACTTTCTTTTGTCTATAGTTAAATTTTTATTTTTATTTTTTTTTGTGTATAAATATTTGGAAAATAAAAAAATTGGGACATTTGAATTTTTGATCTATTTTGCGAAGATATTAAATCATGGAATAATTCCTATTGTGGACATGATTTAAATTTTTTAACATCCTCAGTCTAACTATAGGAGAACAATTAATTTCTGGATTGGAATTACTAAGAACATCATTTTAATTCGGAACTATTTGAAATGTCTAACACTTGAATTTGATGGTACTCTCATGATAATTTTTGTTTCGAGTTTAAATTGTTTCGAAGTTTAATGCTTAGTTGTGGTTGATGATTGTCGAAATATCTTTAATTGTGGCTTTAAATTACTTGAAATTGGCGATTAATTGCTTAGTCTAACTTTGAGAATATTTCCAAGTGATGATAAATTGCATGTCTGTACTTCCTAGATCGAACATTGTTGATGCATGGTTATGAAAGTGTTTGATCGAATATCATCGTGGTGAATTGATTTTTCACAGCAGCAGTTACCTATCAATTACTTGGTTTTAATTTCATAATGGGATATTTTGACTCTACAAGGCATTGATTTTAAACTTCAAATCTAATTGAATCTATAAAATCTCGTTAATCTTAACAAGTACTTGGTCATTTAACTATGTCTCTTGAATTGGTTGGTTTTCAACCAGTTCTCCTTCTTCATTTTCATTAGGGTCTACCTCCCTTAGTCTGCGAGGAGACAACTTAGATAGAGAGATTGGAGATCAGGGTGACAGCCCCCGATCTGAGCTGTTGTCGCGGTGCCTAGAGATTCTGTGCGACAACAGGTCATATTATTTTAAGTCAAAGTCCCCATTGTGGACTTCTAAGATTTATTCTGAGTTTATAGAGTCATTATAGATTTAAAATGACCCATACTGGGCTTTTGAATCATGTAATTAGGTCAAGTATCGAGTCAAATATGATTTATGGAGCCTCCACATCAAGTGGGCATTCAAGTGATCAAGTCGACCTCAAGCCCGGGAATTCGAGCTCATCAGAAGCCTATAAATACAGGGAGATCGAACTCATTTAGAACTCACTCACTCTCACACAGAAATTCGATATCTACTGCTGCATCAAGAAAAAGTGTGAAGTCAAGGAAGGGGTCAAAATAAGTGTGAGTTTGGACAAGCTAAAGGATTGGAAGAAAATCGAAATTTTGGTGTTTCTCTCTCTCTCTCACGTGCTCTAGTTTGGAAGATCGAAGTCTCTTATTATTCGGTTGCTTCAGATGTTGCCAGTTGCTGCAAGTTGTTGCTGCCAAGTGAAGAATAGGCAAAAGTTGTTTATCTTGTTGTTTATTAATCGAACTCTTAGAAGCAAGATCAAAGTCTTTCCTCCAAGATCAAAGTTCCAAAAGCAAGGTTGAAGTTCCAGGTCGAAGGAAGTGTTGCATACTGTTGTTGTTGCTAATGTTGCCAGATTGAGGTAGGATCAAAAGGAAGGCTGACTTGGCGTGGAGGAAGTCTGAGTCAAGGTCTAGAGTCCCAAGATTACTATTGAAGGAAGAATTATTGACTGGGTTTTCCCCTAGAGTGGGCTTTTTCCCTGGCTACTGGCCTATATCTAGTGTCTTTGATCTATGTGCTTTTGCATTGATATTTGCTTGATGAACTAAGAAGAAAGAAGATAAGAAAACATAATAAGAACTAAAGAATATCACAAGTAAATAATCAAGATCAAGAGAATCTTTCTGCCTTTCTGATTCTCTAACATGGTATCAGAGCTTTGGTGAAGAAAGAAGGAAAAAGCAGTCTCAAGGAATTGATCAAGGAGACATTAAAATTTCATTAGAGGAAGCTCTTTAAGGAAAGAAGTTTTCACTACCTACAAGGAAGATGTCTAACACTATCAAGGGAGAGAACAAGTTTGAAGGAGCTTCAAAGTTACTTGGGAGCGGGAGCAGAAGCAAAAATTTTAGAAGCTCCCGGTTTGGGAGCAAATCGAGGAGCAAATATATATATATATATATATTGATGCATTATATGTCAACAAAAGCATGGAGAATGATGAATTAGATATAAAAAACATAAAAACATAGATTGAACCATATAACATCAACCATTTAGAAGTTATAATCTTCATCAACCATGTCTACAAGTTAGTAAGATACAACATATTGAGTCTCATGATTCATCAATCTTAAAGTTTCAAGCTTTTAAAATTCAATATACAACATTTATCATCATTGATCACCAAAGTTGTACTTGTAAGCCAAGTGTAACCATTACAACCAAGAATATCTAACACGAAATGAAATGTTATAAAATGAAATGAAAAGAAACAACTTTCAACTTTCACGAAGCATCATATTCATAATTCTTTACAAATGAGTTGTAATTGCCAAATTCAAACTTCAAACTTAAATTGTCATATATTGTTTACAAAAAATATCATAATAAATGAGAAAGAGTCAACAGTTATAAAAACTACTAGAAACTAGATAAGACAAGTAAATCTATTATCTTGCCGCCACGAGAAATGTCTAATTTTTTACTCTTCTTGTTAAATTAGAATCTTTGTCATTAATATCACCCTCAAAGCATTAATATCCAAAGGTATATTTGTCATTACATTTGGATCTATATAGGGATCTTTGTCATTAATATCACCCTCTAAGCATTAACATAAGATAGAAAAAACATAGCATGTCAAGTCAAGATTTTGTTTGAGTGATGGGTACATTTTTAGTAGGGCCATGATACAGGAGTTCGACAACCAATGTCACTAACATCAAGGTACATAGAGGGATTGGTGCTCTTGATTAAATATGAGTTCCATACCCTAATACATAACAAAATCCAATGGAAACATTGCAATTTCCCCAATCCTGAAATCCTGAAAAATTGATAAGTCCGCTGGATTTTGAATGAAATCTAAAATTTTACTTTCTCCATATGAAATCCAATGAGGTCAGAACCACTCTCAAACATCCTGAGTCATTTCATGGTAATGTTAAAAATTTAAGTAAAAGGATGAAAATGAAAAAAAAATGCATTCGAAATGTTTTTGCAAAAAAGGATAGGGAGCGAAAATTTCGCCCCCGAAATTCATTCCCTCATTATCAGGTTCGCTCCCAAAGGGAGCGCACTTCGGGAGCGGGTTCGAGGGGGGGGAGCCGCTCCCCCGCAACCCTGCTTCAAACCATAGATCTTGGAAAAAAGAGGATTGACCTCATCCTTGAAAAAAACGTCTTAGATTTGGTAAAGGGAAAAGTGAAGAAGCTCACAGAAGAATCAAGTGATGCAGATAAGGTGAAATTTAGAGAAATGGAATTAGTGGCCATGACTCTAATGGTTGAAGGCATAAAGGACAACCTTGTCCCCTTCATAGCAAACATTGATCATGCCCAAGAAATGTATGAAGAAGCCTTGTCAAAACTATTTACCATCAAGAACATTGGAAAAGTGGCAAGCTTGAAAAATGAACTAATGACTACTAAGATGACTAAGGAGGATATTGTAGCAACTTTATTTCTAAGGATAGCAAGAATAAGAGATGGCCTTCTTTCCATTGACGAAATGGTGACACACAAAGAACTTGTGATCACAGCCCTACTAGGGCTTCCACCTACTTGGAGTGCTTTTGCTTCAGGCCTCAACAGCGGGAAAGAAGCTCCCACCTTTGAGGAACTATGAACAGACTGCAGTCAAGAAGAGTTAAGAATCTCAATGGTAACCAACAATGAAAAAGTCTCAAATTCTTATATTGCTCATCACAAGGGAAACTTCAAGAAGAAAGGGCCAAGGAGGAAGGTTGATATGTCCAATATTGAATGCTATCATTGCCATAAAATGGGGCACTATAGAAGTGAGTGTCCCGACAATCTTAGAATCAAGAAAAGCGATAAAGATCATCCAAATGTGGCTGAAGAGGTATCCTCTCCCACGAGAGCAAAGCCCGAAGAGAATGACATAAGGGACTTACATTACTAAGCCCCTTGTTCCTAACTTTAGATATTTCATTTGTATATTTTATGTTTAGTTATAGGTTTAACATCCTTTTGGAAAGGCATTTTTTCTTGTTTTTAGGTATCCCTCAAAGCTTTGGAGGGAGCCCACAACAACTCCTCAAGATAAGTATCTCATTCCCTCTCAATTCTGATTTCATATACTTAGTTAAAGTTTTGATTATATTGAATACTAATCGCCTTTCCACCTCTATTTCCTTGTCTAGGAATTACCCTGCTAAATGATCAAGAATCATGGGAGAAGGCCTCAAGGATTAAGAAAGAAGGCCTCACAAAACAAAGCATTGGAATCAAAAAGGTTTGTTAAAGAATCAAAGGTATGCCTTAGATTATAAAGTCGTGTTATCTTATACATCTCTAATTGTTTGCATAAAAATAGCCCTAAAAGGTTCTCTGAAAAACCCTAACCTAAGGGTATGTTGATAATGTGTGAAACCCTAAACCTACTTAGGGTTATTAATGAAGTTATTGCTATACTAATTGATATATTGATGATGTCATGTTTGGGATTTTTATATGATCATGAAAGCTCTAAATTATTAGGGTTGAAATGATGTTGTTCAAAATCTTGAACATTTGAAGTTTTGATATAATAAGTGTTTGCTTTGACATGAACCGAAACCCTATGTTTTGGTTAGGTATACAAGAAAAATCCTTGTTATGAAAAGTCCTAGGAATGAAACCCTAGGTATATGTTCCTTTGATTGAATCCCTAGCTTAGTCTAGGTCGATATATGTCTAATGCATTAATATTGTCTGACATATGATATGCTTATGCATGATGGAAATCTCCTAGATATATGTGTTGACCAAATTTCTAATGGTCATAAATTCTAGGGTTTGGAAACAAGCCCTAGTCAAAATTTGAAATTCTAGGATGATGATTGGAAAGTCTAAGGTTTTACATCTAAGCCTTAATAATGATTAAAATTCTCTAATATGTGTATTCATCTGAATCTATATACTGTTTGTTTAGAATTTATAGATGTAAAATCTAGGGCTTACATCAAACCCTAGTAGAAGTTATTCATGGTGTGTTTTGATTGAGTGAAATCTAGGGTTTACATAAAACCTTGGTCACAGCCTCTCATATGGCTTCGGAAAGTTATTAGATACCTGTTGACGAGAAAATATGTCCGGCCAACAACAAGGGATCTCCCCGATAAAAAGTCCCAACTAGACTCTAAACCGTTTGTGATAGGGATCCCGTCCGAGGTGTGGGTTCGGCTACCGCTTGGTGTTCCTTTCTATCTGATGCGATCGAACTCTGTAAACATGTGGACACACGCTTATTCGGATGATACAAAACACATGATCGATGAGTCTTAATGAACATATAACACTACGAGTAGCAAGATGAGTAATAAAGCATGTAGCCGAAGGAAATGCTGTCAACAGCATGTCATTAGGGTCATGCTTGCAAAAGTCGTTCTAACCACAGGAAAAAACAATTCTATGCGGCAAAACACCCTTCACTTCCTTAAGCGGTTTCAGTGATAATATAAATGTCAGCAAGCAAAGTTGTTAACATTCATTGAGGAAGCAATTTAAACTTAGAATCATTAATACATGTTTAGAGAACTATAATGCATCAATGACGTAATGGAAAACACAGTTTCATTAATCAAAAGATATTAAAAACATAAAGCGGAATACTCATAGTGTTCACACATCAGTCCACATCAGATCCAAAAATGGAATCAATAAGTGCTTGTATTCATATTCAAAAGTGTAGTCCTTCTATACAATTTTCTATCCTCCAATGGAGTCCCAAAGAAAAGTCCTTTACAATTTTCCCGAAGGAAGTTTTTATAGAACAAAACTTGCCCTTTGGGCTTCCCGAATTTTCGCCTGCCTGACCATTGGGCTGCCTTGCGACTTAGTAGATTTCACGAACTACGACCTGCGACCTCACTGGATTTTGCGACCTGCGACCTCAAGCAATCTGCGACCTTGTGACTTGGAATGTTGCCCTTTCTGCAATCTTCTTTGGTGATTTCTTGCTTTGAGAGGGCTCTCTTGCTCGCTGGGGACAACCCTGGATTTTCGTGCAAACCGATAACCTCTACCTGCAATCAAATAACATAGGTCACTTGTCTTCATGATCGAATAAAAAATGCTAGAGGCGTATTCAATTAATTGCACAAGCGAAAATAATAAATCTTGACCCCTGTGTGGTCAAATGTTGTGCCACTATGTCATCAGAGAGAATGGCTCATGTAGGTTTTCTCTGCGCCTCTTCAATCACTGTAATGTCCATTGGTATCGCTATGGACTGAGTGCTAAACATGGATCTGTAGTTTAACTTGTTTTGGTAGTTGTTACTTCATAGGGATGTGGCTCAATCGATGAGACATGATGCTCCCTCCTTTCTAAACATCGTACCATATAGAAATGAATTTATAAAACGTGGGTATAGACATGGATATGTTGCTTCTACTTCCCTTGATGAGATGGATCTTCCACACTTGTGACTCTTGAAGTTGTAGACCTAGATGAGGTCGAATGCTTCACAAAGGAGAATCTGATGACCACATAGAGGCATATCTTTAAGTTGTTGACTGCCTTTTGTTACGCAGCCGATGATGCATTTGCATTAATTCCAATCGTATTTACAGATACATATTTCATGAAAAAATCATTCTTCCATGACCATAGCGGTTTAAGGTTGATTAATGCACTCAGCTCCAATCGAGATGTAACACATTCCAAATGTGAGCCTCATTTGGTCAACGCAGGAACACCTGGAGATCCTGACTCACAAGTCTTGAAGCTATCGATGCCCTTGCCCTCATTATCAGACATAAAACTATCCCCTAGATCTTTCTTGGGAATGAATGGAAGCGGGGCTTCTTGCAGAGTTTCCTCGTGACCCTATATTGAAATTCGGCAGCGGAATATTGACTCTTTAATCTCGTATCGGAAACTTTTGGTGAGCAAATGATGATGCCCTTCACATCACAGCATTGTAACTTGGGATCATTCAGCGTAGGTAAACTCCTGGAAGTCGCATAGTTGCAAGGCTATGTAAGCCAGGCTGCTTGGTTAATTCTTGAAACTTTGCGACCCCGCGACTTGGTCGCATGGTCGCACAGCCATGACAGTCGCAATTTAGGTGGCTCCGCACATTCTGCGACCCAGCGACCTGGTCGCATAGTCTCACAGCCATGGAAGTCGCAATTTAGGTGGCTCCCCATGTTTTGTGACCCAGCGACTGGTCGCCCTCGCCACAGGTCGCATTCCCTCAGATTTTGTTCAGTTGATACTTCTACGAGCGTTGGCATGCAGGGACGCAATCAAAGAAGCATGATTATCGTCATGAGTCTGTTTCTCTTGCCTGTTTGGAAGAGCATGGCTTCGAGAACCGGTCAAGAGCATCGACGGTCCCTGACTATTGTGAAGCACGGAGGTCTTAGTGTGGGCTGTCGTGGATTGCATACTTCCGATCCACAAAGAAACTTCGTTGGTTTTAAGACCAGTAGAGAGGAACCATTATTTCCTCCCCTCTGCCTCTTTTCTCAATTAACTAAATGTGCGCATCGAATACCTCGGTGGTCAACATTTTATTAGCCTCCCTGTTCTGCGGCATTGTCGGTGTTGTATCTACGATGCAGGTGGGTGATTTCTTTTGAGTCAACGAGGAGGAGCTAGAATGGTCACGGTATCGATGGCACATCATGTAATTTCCTCGTGACCTTGTTAATCGCAGTATGCTAGCAGAGATTTCCCTACAACCAAACAAAGCTTTGCTAGCAGCTTCGCGTTTTTTCTCCTCCACGTAAATATCTCTTGTGCCCTTATCGAAAATTAGGGAAGTCTCCTCTTGCCCAGTTAATGGATGCACAGTGTGAGTTGCATCACCCACAAGAAAACACATTTTGATGCATAATTACTTCGCATGCATTCATAACAAAGGAAACGACAACCGTGTTGTCGACAAACCAATTATTCACGGTGGAGTCTGGGTAGGTTCTCATATTGAGGACTTTAACTCGCCAGTAAGCGATTTAAACCTTCCATTGATGATTTCAGAAAATTGTGACTGAGGTTGTGATCCATAATCCTGCACTAAAGCGTTGTTTACCGAAAATTCATCCTTAGTCATTCCCTTAAGCTCTGATTCTTTTCCAGAGTAGTTGACCACACAATGTTGAAGAATTCCTCCTCCATAGGAGGGAGAGCAAGAGGATCGTTGGGTAAAAACCTCGGCCATGCCACTTGATTTGCAGTTTCAACCTCCACAGTGCAAATAAGGGCATATTGTTTGTAGTCCCATCCAGAAATTTGAAACCCTGTCATTGTCCGTGCTTAGGAACGCCCACCATCAGCTCCAATCACCAATATTGCGTAGGGATATTTCCCATCATTGAGTTCAACCTTGGCCAATTGCTGGCAAATATAAGATGAACCTTTAAGCTCCTGATAAGAGGTTGGGGATGCTTTATTATTCTTTGGTTCTTGTGATAACATTGATTTTGCTACTAATGGAGAATTCGGTTTGAACAACACAGATTTTACTTGTACTGGGCTTATTATATCAGCAAATCCTGTATCCTGTAGGCGCGATAAAAGGGCATTGTGAAGTACTTTGTTCTCCACTACATATTGTTAAATTTGGAAAACTAGGTCCAAACTCCATGTTGTGATGCTCAGATTAAGTGGCTAGTATTTTTGTTGAGTTCCTCTTTCGGAGAGGTGTAAAATCCATATAAAATATATCTTAATCCAATGAGCAGAACATTTATTTTGAATTTATTATTTATAATAAATTATATGTGCAGGTCGGCCTTAAGGTTTTACACCCCCAGCAGATGTGTCACACACCCCAATGATGGGTATAAATACAGGCAAAGTTGGAGAGCATTTCACAACAACTCAACACACATCTTCTTCTCTCATCTGATTTAGTACGAGCTCCTTGGAGGACAAGTTCAGCCCACACGTGTGAAGAAGAAGGACGAATCTATACGGCCAAGAGGAAGGACGAAATTTTTGCAGCTAGGGTTTCCAACGAAGTTTGACCAACGTTGACTTTGGTCAATGCATCGTTGACTTTGGTCAACGCATGGTCCGAAAGGGCTGAAAATTGTTGGAGAGTTCGATTTTAGGAGGCCGTACACATTGGCGTAGAAATCGAGGTCAAAAGGTTGACCGAACTGTTGCTGCGTTGACTTTTAGCTTGCTGCCCTGCGTTGACTTTTCTGGACAGCGTTGACTTTTCTGGAGTTGACTTGGGTTGACTCGGTAGCTGATTGGAGGATTGTTGTGACACATTCTGGGTTGGCTGATCAAGGAGACTTTGCTGGTTGAAGCATCCTGTTGACCGCCGTAACGCACCATCACATTTTTCTGTTTCTGGTTTGTCTTCTATAAGATCCACTTATATGTTCTATCAGCGTTTTACTTAACTATTTGTGTGATGGCTGTATAAAAAGTAAAGTTGTTTCAAGCATAGAACATCTACAAAAATTTACATGGTATCGGAGCTGAGGTGAAGACAAGCCCTAACTTTAGCAATCACCATCGGAGGAAATGGGTTCCACAAGTTTTGAATTCAAGGAGAATGACAAGCTGACTGGAAGGGATGACTTCCATGCCTGGAAGATGATATTAGATCTCAAATTGGAGGACCATGATCTCTTGGATCATGTACTGGGTAAGATTCAAGAACCTCCATCCAATGCTACCGCTGCTGCTAAAAACAAGTATAAGAAGGGGGAGATCAAAGCAACGCTGATGATCAGGGAATCCATACATAAAAGTCTGGTTGCCTACATATCTGAGCTAGGCACATCCAAGGAGATGTATGACAAATTGATCCTTATGTTCAAGGTAAACAATGTAAACCAAGTGCTATTCCTCAAGAATAAATTGAAGAATATGAAGAAGGGCCGGGATGAGTCTGTTCAAGCTTACTTTCTGAAATTGACCGAAACAAGGAACAATCTGCTGGCTATTGGGGAGACAATAGCCGATCATGAGATGGTTCTCACCGCACTTGGAGGACTCCCATATGAATGGCAAGTATTCACTACTACCATTCTCAATAACAATACCATTCCTAACTTTGACGAGCTTTTGTCTAGATGTATGCAAGAAGAAACAAGGATGAAGGAATTCGAAAATGACAGAAATGCTGCCTATGGTGCTCATTCTCGAAAGAAGAACTCTGGTGGTCCTAAGGACAAAGGAAGAACAAGGACTCAAGAAAAGAAGGGTAAGTGTTTCACTTGCCATAGGCCTGGTCACTATGCCAGAGAATGTCCCTTCAAGAAGGATTCTCCCGATAGTGATGATAACAACAATAACCGGAGGAATGGGAATCGAAGAAACGACAGATCTAAAGGAAAGAGGAAGGCTCCCTCTGGTGGAAACAATCAACCTTCTAAAAGGTCTAGAAACTCCAGGTATGAGGAGTCTAATGCTGTTGATAAAAGAAATGAGTATACTCTTGTATCTGCTCTCTCTGCTACATCTCCGCCCGACACTATGGATGTCTGGCTGATAGATAGTGGTGCCTCAAGACACATCATTGGATTTAAGGAAGCACTCTCTGACATGGTTGAGAGGGATACTAATCTAGAAATTATCCTTGGAGATAATGCCACATATCCCGTGAAAGGGACAGGGACTGTGACCCTCCACTTGTCTCAAGGACAAGTCCTACATTTGCAAGATGTACTCTATGTACCAAAATTGAAGAAGAACCTTGTGTCTGTATCAGCCATGGAAGACAAAGGGTTCAATGTAACATTCTTTGATGGAAAGGTGTTCATGTGGAAGAAGAGCTTCAAGGAAGTTATCTCGATTGGTTTTAGAGTTGGCACACTCTACCAGGTTGGAGGGAGTCCGCTGGGAGCAATGACATGTGATACTATCCGACAAACCGAACTATGGCACCGAAGGTTTGGACACCTTCATTACAAGGCCCTTCCCGAAGCAAGGAAGGTGGTGACAGGGATGCTTGACTTTGGAAATAATCATGAAGGTGTATGTAAGGGCTGTGCCGAAGGAAAGCATACAAGGGGACCTTTCCCCTCAAGTGTCACAAAGACATCTGATATTTTGCAACTGGTCCATTCTGATCTATCTGGTATGTTGCCCGTGACATCCCTGGGAGGATGTTCTTACTACATGACATTCACTGATGAATTCTCTCGAAAAACCTGGATATACTTCTTGAAGAAGAAGGATGAGGCTTTCATGTGGTTCCGTACCTTCAAAGCCTTGGTGGAAAATATGACCGGAAAGAAGATCAAGATTTTGAGGACGACAATGGCACTGAATATGAGTCAAATGAGTTCAAAGACTTTTGCAGAGAAGCTGGCATTAAGAGGGAGACTACTACTGCATATACTCCTGAGCAGAATGGTGTTGCTGAACGCAAGAATAGGACTATTGTGGAAGTTGCCCGTGCCATGCTATGTGACCAGGGTCTACCGAAGTTTCTGTGGGGAGAAGCTGCAAATACTGCTGTGTACATTCAAAACCGATGCCCTCATTCCGCTCTGGACTCCTAAACTCCCGAAGAGGTTTTCTCTGGTAAGAAACCTGATGTCTCACATTTTAGAATTTTTGGATGTCCTGTCTATTTTCATGTGCCGAAAGAAAAGAGAAGTAAGCTGGATGCTACTGGGAAGAAAGGAATGTTTGTGGGCTACGGTGAGACTTCTAAGGCATATAGAGTCTATGTACCTGGTCAAAGGGAAGTAGAGATAAGCCATGATGTCACTTTTGACGAAGATGCTTCCCTGAAGAAAGTAGTAGATCTTCCAAGATCTGGAGAAAATCATGAAGAAAGGCCTGGAAATCAAGAAGAACAGCAGGATGAGACAATGCCTGATATTGAAGGACCAATGGACCCTATTGATCCATCTCCTTCACTGGGAAAGAGACCATCATGGCTCAGGGACACCCTCGAAGATGTTGAGGGTCATGCTGCCCCAAGGGGGACATTCCGAGAAAGCAAGAAGTCGTGTAGATACCAAGGGTATCTAGCTGCCATGAGTACTATTGTACAATCTGAACCTGGATCTTTTGAGGAAGCCGTAAAGCATCAAGTCTGGAAGGATGCTATGCACGAAGAATATGAGTCCATAATGAAGAATGATGTCTGGGATGTGGTTCCAAGACCGAAGGACAAATCAGTTGTCACCGTGAAATGGCTCTACAAGATCAAGCATGGATCTGATGGAAGTGTTGAAAAGTTCAAGGCAAGATTTGTTGCCCGTGGCTTCTCTCAAAAGGAAGGAATAGACTATGATGACATATTTGCACCTGTGGCACGATATACCACCATTCGATCAATCATAGCCCTTGCTGCTACGCAAGGATGGAGTCTTCATCAGGTGGATGTCAAGACCGCTTTTCTGCATGGTGCAATAAAGGAAGAGGTGTATGTGGAACAACCTCTGGGATTTGAAGTTCAGGATCGAGACACTCATGTCTGCAGATTGAAGAAAGCCCTCTACGGGTTAAAGCAAGCACCCGGAGCTTGGTACGAGAGGATGGATAGTTACTTGATGAAGCTGGGCTTCACTCGAAGTAATGCTGATCCGAACCTTTACTTCAAGGTTGTGCAGGAGAAGCCTCTCATTCTAGTGCTGTATGTGGATGACCTCTTCTTGACAGGTGCTGACCCTCTCATTCATCAATGTAAGAGGGAGCTCGCTGCTGAGTTCGAGATGAAGGACCTAGGACTGATGCACTACTTCCTAGGCCTGGAGATCTGGCAGAGACCTGGAGAGATTTTCCTTTCTCAAGGAAAATACATTGTGAAACTTCTAGAGAGATTTGGTATGGTGGACTGCAAGTCCGTGTCAACACCGATGGAACTCAACTTCAAAAGGTTGAGTGGCAGCGCTGCTGGGCCTATCTTGGCCAATCCTACTAAGTATCGTCAACTCATAGGAGCTTTGATGTTCTTAGTGAACACCCGACCAGATATATGTTTTGCAGTGAACACTTTGAGTCAACAGATGGTTGAGCCTCATCACTTTCACTGGGTTGGTGCCAAGAATCTTCTGAGATATCTTCGGGCACGATAAACCATGGGCTGAGATACACTGCCAAGGTGGGCATAGTGGATATCACGATGCCGATTGAGGTGGCGGTGTGGTGGATCGTAAGAGCACATCGGGATCTTGCTTCAATCTTGGTTACGCGATCTCATGGATGAGCGAAGACGAGAAATCAGTGGCTTGGAGAGCAGGCGAGGCCACGAGATACATTCACAATAAGTATGGCTGTTGTGAAGCGGTTGGTTGCGAAAGCTCTTTAGTGGTGTGTGTGGTGTTTGGACATGTGCTAGATACCAGCGATGCTGCGCGATAGCAGTGGGATTCGTATGGTGAGAATCTGTGTTCCAATAGATCAGCATATTGATGTCGGATACCACTTTATCGGGATGGTACGACGAGGCGGCAAGTAAGGCTCGATCAATAGGAACTGATGAGCGGTCGCGGATATTCTCACTAAGCCTGGGAAGGTCAAGTTCCTAACCTTCCGTGAGAGTCTTGGTGTCGTGGAAAGACCCTATGATGTGGGTCCGGCTGGACGATGAGCTCTGGGAGCTCTGGGGGGCTTTGGGGATAGCTTCTCGGAGCTATAAGCACTCATAATGCTTCTGCCCCACCCTTGTGATTATTGAGCTGGTTCGCCTCTCATTTATCTGTGCCCCGTATGCATCCTACCCATTGAGTTCGGGGCTCATGGGAAGTACCTCTCATTTGGCCAATGAGGTGGGAAAAGCTAGAGACTATTAGCAAAGACTGATGGACGCATCAGAGATTGCCGTACTCTCTATCTAGGATGGCACGGTCCAACCACTTGATCTAGGATCAAGTTTAGTGAGGTCTGGGACCTCTGCCTGACTTCGGGTCAGATGAACCAACTTCGGGTTGGTTGGAGACTCTTTGTGAGTCTGATAGAGGTTTCAAACCTCTGGGCTGAATATGTCAGCCGGGGGATGATGTCTTTGTGACTGACCCACTTCTGTTCTAAAATAAAGAGGCCAGCAAAGCAAGTAACGGCGGGATGACGCACGATGTTTGATTGCACTGATGGATGGAGTTCTCCCTAGTTGAGAGGGAGTGTTAAATTTGGACAACTAGGTCCAAACTCCATGTTGTGATGCTCGGATTAAGAGGCTAATATTTTTGTTGGATTCCTCTTTCGGAGAGGTGTAAAATCCATATAAAATATATCTTAATCCGATGAGCAGAACATTTATTTTGAATTTATTATTTATAATAAATTATATGTGCAGGTCGGCCTTAAGGTTTCACACCCCCAGCAGATGTGTCACACACCCCAATGATGGATATAAATACGGGCAAAGTTGGAGAGCATTTCCATGACAACCAGCACACATCTTCTTCTCTCATCGATTTGGTACGAGCTCCTTGGAGGACAAGTTCAGCTCGCACGTGTGAAGAAGAAGGACGAATCTGTACGGCCAAGAGGAAGGACGAAATTTCTGCAGCTAGGGTTTCCAACGAAGTTTGACCAGCGTTGACTTTGGTCAACACATGGTCCGAAAGGGCTGAAAATTGTTGGAGAGTTCGATTTTAGGAGGCCGTACACATTGGCACAGAAATCGAGGTCAAAAGGTTGACCGAACTGTTGTTGCATTGACTTTTAGCTTGCTGCCCTGCGTTAACTTTTCTGGACAGCGTTGACTTTTCTGGAGTTGACTTGGGTTGACTCGGTAGCTGATTGGAGGATTATTGTGACACATTCTGGGTTGGCTGATCAAGGAGACTTTGCTGGTTGAAGCATCCTGTTGACCGCCGTAACGCACCATCACATTTTTCTGTTTCTGGTTTGTCTTCTATAAGATCCACTTATATGTTCTATCAGCATTTTACTTAACTATTTGTGTGATTGCTGTATAAAAAGTAAAGTTGTTTCAAGCATAGAACATCTACAAAAATTTACACATATTCCAACACTGACTTCCCTACATCCCTAGCATTGTACCGAGCATAGCCCCAACTAGTGTAGTCCCACACCTGCATTTTATCAAACGATGCATGTTTGCATGCTTGCACATATTCCCATGCGAATTCCACGGCTTTGGAATGTGTTGGACTCTAAATAGCTTATTTGGTGTTCCCTGTTTACTTAACCATACCGAACTTGATACACATGTCCAGGCCATAAACAACTCGATGCACAAATTCATCACCCCCAAATACTAGAAGAATCACTGTATCCATCTGGAGCAATGCGCCGGTGAATTCCTGTATATCCCAATCCTTCTACAAGAAACCATTCGTATACCTGATGATTGTTAACATAATTGCCTCATGCAAGGAACCTACATTTTCCACATAATGACCCACAATAGGAGCACCGTGGATGATATGGGTATAGAATAAAAGCACCACCGGTAAAAGAACTTTCCAAACATCGATCATAGCCAGTGCTAATAAGAACGTTGTAATTAGCATCACCATAATCACCATCATCAAATATGCAGCAAGAAAAGCTACCGCATTGCAATTGATAGTACCATAGTTATTAAAACCAGAACCGATGACCGGACCGGTGGACCTAATGAACCGGGTTTCTAATCGGAACCGGTCTAACCAGGAGCGGTCAGATCTCAATGAACCGGTTTTAAAAAAAATAAATTAAATAATTATTTTTTAATAAAAAAAACTATTTTTAAGATTTGCAACCATGATTCCAAGCCAATAGAGACAAAATATGCAAAGTTTGCTCATTTATATACCATGCAAAGGTGAATATATCAAAATAGCACCGAGTGCAATACATATCATCGAAAAATACATAAGCAATGAGGCTCCAAATGGTCCATAAAGTCCAAAAACAATGCTACAAGCTATGAGACCATTGGCCTAATACAAGACTACATATTAGTGATCAACAACATGATCACTCCTCATCATGATCAAAATCATCACCACTACTAGACAAGGGATCATCAACATGAGCTACATAAATAATATGGCTCAGAGCTTGAGGACTCCTAAAACTTCTCTACAACTTTAGTAGTAGTAGTAGTAGTAGCAAAAATAGACATCAAAACTACAAATCACTGAGCAACATGGTCTCTCATGAAACTCATCATTGATTCATCGCTACTAGAAATGGAATCATCAACAAGAAATACATAAACATCATCTAGCTCAAAGTCTTCAGACTTGGATTGCTCAACCTTATAACATGATAGAAATTGAAAAATTTTAACATGCCTAACTAGTGATTTTGGTTTGAGTGAAGGGTTCATCTCCTCAACCTTAAAATGCGGTAGAAAAAGATTAGCATGCCTAACCAATTGTTTTCCTTTCAGTGAAGGGTAAATTCTTGTTAAGGCCACGGTAGGGGAGTTCAACAATCAATACCACCAACATCAACAAAGTTCAACAATCAATGCCACCAACATCAAGGTTCTTAAATGACTTCATGCTCTTGATCAAATGCCAATCTCATACCCTTACACATGATAGAAACAAATGGAAACATTGCAAACCCCCAAACCATGAAACCCTGAAAACCATTAAGTCTGCTGAATTTTGAGTGAAATCTAAAATTTTAGTTTCTCCATATGAAATCCAATGAGGACGAAACCACTCTTAAACATCCTGAGTCATTTCATGGTAATGTTAAAAATTTAAGTAAAAGGATGAAAATGAAAAATAAAGGAAATGTCACTTTTACTTTAAGAATTTAACATTACCATTAATTTCCAAGAGGATGTATCAAGAAAATGAGAGGGTAGGCAAAGTCAAGTGAAGCCCCCCTTGCCCTCCTGAAATGGTAGCACAAATTTGAGCATGGGACACCTAACTGGCCGGTTAGGTAAGGAACCGGCCGGTTTATGCATTAACCGGCCGGTTTCGTACCTAACCGGCCGGTTAGGTCCGGTTAACCGGGATTTTTTTGTGAGATGCCTCCTTGAACCCGGTTGCATGGCCGGTTCCGCCCGGTGACTTAGCTGACACATCGCTGATTTAAGCCACCACTTGCTTTAATAAATAGATACCCATTTGAATCAGGTAACCCTCTCCCTTCAGGAATGAAGATACACATCCGGAAGGATGTGGCTTAATCGTGATTGACAATTCCTCTAACTAGTGTGATTTTGTTATTTGAGTTCCAATTTCTTTCTCCCAGTATGATGGTAATATTGTTTGGTATATCATCTGTGGGGCTGACCTGCATGCAACATTATAACATCAATTATTTCAAGTTACTCTTTAGAGAACGATTCCCCCCTCCACATAATTTACATGAGACTATGAGCTTAATTGAAGTACCCAAACAAAATGCCTAATGACCCATGGTGAGAGGGCTTCTAATGTACATCCTTAATACACAGAAAGTTCCTATTTGAGTGTATGCATGGTGATCCCCCCACACATGGCGTGGTTGCGGCAAAGGTATCTCATCACAAAGGTGAGAAGGTTTGCGAGGGGTTGGGAATAGGCCACGGGGATGTCACTGATTATAGGCTGGGTGAAAACCCTAATGGCTTAAGCGAGCAGAGGGGGACTCAAATTTTAGAATATACCCAAAATTTGGGTGGTGTTGTAGCGGCTACAACAATACCTTTATTTTTCTTTTGACTTATTTCTAGGAATCATTACATGATGGAACTAATCTTCTGTCATCTTAAGTGAATTGTCGATATGATTTAGGGTTTGTATCAAACCTGGGCTAGAAGTTGAAGTATTGAAGTATAGTCTCTTGTTGATTATGTATAGTCTAAATGCTTCCACTACTGTAAGACTTTGTTATGACTAACTTCATGCTTCTAGAGAATTGGTTGTACTTGTTATCTAAATTGTGCAGGTACATCATATTCAAGTTAAATTTTGTAAGAGAAGTTGATATGATCAGCATGATGAGAAGGATGGAAGCCATGAAAAATTCTCCAAACATCAGAGGAATAAGCTAAATCTCCCTACATTAAGATGGAGCCTATATAGAATAACTCTCCATGGTTAAGAGGGAGAGAACAACATACTTTTTTATTAGAGAACACATTCTGGAAGATATGAGAAGTAGGAAAAGGAATCTTCTCTCAAAGATTCAACTGATAATCCTACTGAGATTAATCAAAGGGAAACATCAAAACCCTGAAGGTTTCCTTTGATTATGTATTTGAAAGTGTATTGTTGATTGTGGTTGTGTTTGTACAGGTGAATCCCTCGAAGGTTTTGATAGCATGTTGGTTACCAATCAGTTTGATTGGGAGAGATTGGCTATACTTGATCTGTTGGATGAAGGAGTGTTGAGGCTTTGTCAGTTAAGCATTGCTTGGAAAGTCATCGGGTCGGCACTTTGTTTTGATGTCTGGGAGGGAGGGTGCCATCGGGTGGAAGTGCACCTAGTTCCCTAGGTTGATAATTAGTAAGCCTGATGGTACCTATAGAAGTCGAAAGCTCCAGCCCATCTTAGTCCCACTTGGATAGATTGCTTTGGTCAGGAATCTATTGCATGGCATTACAGTGCCTAAAGTGTTGAGTGGCCAATGGATAGATTTCCCTGGTCAGGAATCTAGTCCATGGCATTGAGGTGCCTAAAAATTCTTCATAGTTCACATAGTTGAGATCTTCCTTGTACTGGTGTATTATGAATACCTCCCTAGTTAAGAGGGAGTGTTGAAGATTGTAACTAGGTTCAGTCATCATAAATTGTATTTGAATCAATATTTAATGTACTTGTCAAAAGAATAAAGAAAAGAATTTTATATTATTATTAAATGACTTATTAAAGCATGGGTTTCATGCTTGGGAAATATTATTTTGGGTCAAAGTCCCCATTGTGGAATTCGAGGATTTATTCTGAGTTTATAGAGTCATTATAGATTTAAATTAACTCGTACTAGGCTTTTGAATCATGTAATTAAATCAAGTATTGAGTCAAATATGATTTATGGAGCCTGCACATCAAGTCAGTCTTCAAGTGATTGGGTCGGCCTCAAGCCCAGGAATTCAAGCTCATCAGAAGCCTATAAATACAGGGAGATCGAACTCATTTGGAACTCACTCACTCTCACACAAGAAATTTGATATCTACTATTGCATCAAGAAAAAGTGGGAAGTCAAGGAAGGGGTCAAAAGAAGTGTGAGTTTGGACAAGCTAAAGGGTTGGAAGAAAATCAAAATTTTGGTGTTTCTCTCTCTCTCTCTCACGTGCTCTAGTTTGGAATATCGAAGTCTCTTATTATTTTGTTGCTTCAGTTGCTGTCAGTTGCTGCAAGTTGCTATTGCCAAGAGAAGAATAGGTCGAAGTTGTTTTTGTTGGGTGTTACTACCTTGAGAAGTTGTATTAGGTCAAAATCGAACTCTTAGAAGCAAGATCGAAGTTCCAGAAGCAAGGTCGAAAGAAGTGCTGCATAGTGTTGTTGTTGTTGTTGTTGCTGCCAGATTGAGGCGGGATCAAAAGGAAGGTTGACTTGGTGTGGAGGAAGTTTGAGGCAAGGGCTAGAGTCTCAAGATTACTATTGAAGGAAGAATTAATGACTGGGTTCCCCCCTAGAGTGGGGTTTTTCCATAGCTGCTAGCCTATATTTGGTGTATTTGATCTATGTGTTTTTTCTTTGATATTTGCTTGATGAACTAAGAAGAAAGAAGATAAGATGAACATAATAAGAACTAAACAATATCACAAGTAAATAATCAAGATCAAGAGAATCTTTTTGCCTTTTTGATTCTCTAACAAAGACCAAGACACTTGACCTATTTGCCAGTGCAAGACCAAGACACAAGTTCCCTTGATGAGATCCTTAGACAACGACAGTCAATCTTCTGCTCCTTCCCTTTTCTTGGCTCCTCTTCCACTTCAACCTCCTTATGCTTCAAATCTTTGGCCTCCTTGAATTAGGTCTGTAATCCTAATTCAGAAACCCAATCTACAAAAATCCTATGCCTTGATTTTCTTTGTTCTGGATAGGGTCTCCTTGTTGGTTGACTCGACTCCCTTCTGATTTTACCTTCCTCCAATTCAGCTACCCAAGAGGACTGCAATTCCTCTCGGCATCTTCTATTGCAACTTATCTCTTGCTTCCTCACTCGTGCGGAGGATATCAACCCAAAAACAGAACAGAAAATAATATCAGATTATACTCTTCCTCCTTCACATGATAATAACCTTCCTCGTTGCACTTCGCACCTCTTACTTCAGACTTATGATGACAAAAGTTCTTTGAAATTCTCTCTCTGAAATTAGGCAGAGTTGCCTTATTTATACTTCTTTTCCATCATAATATGTCGACATGACTGCAAGTTGAGTCGACGTGTCATTTGATGGAGATATAATTATCCTTCTTAAAGCCAACTTGAGGAGGAGACTTTGCTTGGTCTTGGAGGCCCTTCCTATACATTTAATGACTCATACAAAAGTGTAATATGCCCACGAAGGGTCCTTCATACATGACATAGACTCAAATTGACTTTTATGACTAGATGACAAATCCTAAAGGCTCACAATGGAAGCCATCACTAAAATAGAATTCCTTGCTCATGAAACCCATGAGACAAGCATTACAATAATTTTATTTTTCTTCTTTTCATCAATTACATAAAATCATAATTACACATGTCATTATGAATAACAAACCTAGTTACACTTTTTCAACACTCCCTCTTAACTAGGGAGGTATTCATAATGGTACTTGGTCATTCTCAATCTGAAGAATTTCTCATAAAAAGAGTCGGATTGGTAACTTATCTGTTTAGCATCATATCAACTAGCATTGTCACATAGCAAGGCTTTGACTAACAACTCTATCTCTCCACGAAATCTGAGCACAATGTTGGCAAGACCAATGATGTATAGAAACCCTCATCATTGTCTCTCTCGGAACACACCCCACCAGGGTTCTCAAGGTGTGTTCCACCAGGATTATTCTTATCTTGGATTCCCAGTCCTCAAAGAATATCGATCCTTTATGACTACTCTTATCTTGGATTCCCTAACTCATCCTCAAAGAGTATCAGATGCCAGATGTTTACTCAATCCTCCATTCGATCTTCCCAAGTGAAGACAAGAATGATGTGTCTATCTCTCCCTCTTAATTAGGGAGACATATCTATTCCAATAAAGGAATGTACTCATTCCTACGGAAGAAATGTACCTAATCTCCATTGGCTTAGGAATTTTGCTACCAAGTTTCTACCAAAGAAGAACTTGTTTCTAGCCACCCTCTTAATTAGGGACCTACAGCAGCTCCTCAGTTGGAGATATTGGACAACCATCTGCTTGAAGAACTCCTCCTTATGATGTCATGAACTTCTTTTTCATTATCTAGGAGTCTTCATGTTTGGGACTTCTACATAGGGCATAGGCCATCCATCACTTTCATCTTTGAACCATGTCATCATTCCTTTTATTGCAAAGTGATCCATCAGTCCATATTTGGCCTTACTTCATGCCATGTTTCCTTAAGGATCTTTCATCCTACTACATGGTCATCATCGTTGGAATTAAGCCCATCCATATATCATTCAAAACATAGGAAATTAAATCAAAATTAACTTTGTGATGGTCTTTCATCATGTCATCTTCCAGTTTGCATCAACATCCTACATATATATTGACACATCTTCCAAAGATATCCATTGTCAAGGGTCTCCATCTTTTTCAGACTTCCATCGGAGTCTTCATATCTTTTTGGGAGATATCAAAGTCAAATCTTTCAGTACTCGAATGTTGATTTCCTTTACCATGGATGCATATTCTGTTGAGATTTTGTGTATTTGGGGTAGCATCAATTGTGCTCTAGGTCCCAAATTTTGAGGAAGGACTAGAGTTCACCTGATCTACAAGACCCAGAAATGGATTTGAGAAATTTCATCTAGTTTAGGAGATATTAAATTAATTAATTATTTTAATGTATTTCCTAAGTTAAAACTTAAGAAAATAAAATAATTAAAGCGAATTTAATTAAATATGTGATAAAATTGTCTTAAGTCACATGGATCAAGCTTTCTTTTAATCTTAGCCATTGATTAAAGATTTAATATTGGTCGTTGATTTGTCAATGAGAAAAGTATAAAGGAAAGGCTTGGGGTCATTTGTAAGACACACAGAGGCAGAGCACTGAAGCTAAGCTGAGATTCTAGGGCGGGGTCGCTAAGAATTCTCAAGTGTTTCAGTTGCAGAGGGGAATTCAGACCAAGGGGATGATCTGATCTCGAGGTCTAGAATACACAAGAAGCAGAGAAGAGATCAGGAAAGACAGCGCAAAGGAAAGCAGCAGCAACAAGGGCAGCGTGATTTTCAGGAAACCCTTCAGGGGTTACGCAGAGACCCTTAGGGGCAGCGTAGTGACTGCGTCACCTAGTCTGGGGTAACGCAGTCCCTTCCAGTGACAGCGCTGAGCATTTGGAGGCCTTCAGAGGCTGACGCAGTGTCTTTTAGGGGCAAATCTAGGGTTTTTAGGCCTAGATCTGGCTGAGTTCTGTAAATCTCGTTTGAGGGTGTGGATCAATCAGTATTGCTGGTCTTAGATCAGCCAGGTGCTCCAGATCTAGAGTTTTCTCTGTAGGGTTTTCCAAATTTGGAACCCAGAGTTGTGTATTCAGAAATATTCTTAATAATAGAGCCCTCCAGTAGCCAGAGACCGGTTTTCCCACATCGGATTTTTCCAAGGACAGTTTGTCCAGAAATAATTGTGTCACTTTGTCTGTGTGTGCATGTGCTTATTCTAGATCTGAATTGGTAGAGATTTGTTATGTGTTTTTCTTTGATGTTAACTTGAATTTATTCAGTTGATAACTTGTATAAGTAGGAGAAGCTTAACCGGATTAATAGAAAAAATTTCTGCATAAGAATTAAGATTCAGAAATTTCTACATGGTTTCAGAGCAATTACGGATCTAGAAGGGTCACCAGCTGAAGAATCTGAAAGATCTAGCTGCAGAAAGCAGCTTGAAAGGCAGCAAAAAAGCAGATTTGAGGGGACAACGCAGTTTTCAGGAGGATATTCACGCAGAGGGAAGGGTGGCGTTGTCAAACGCTGTGTCCTAGCAAGCCCACGCAATTACTACGCAGAGGCAGCTCAGAAACAAAGTTGGTTGGGTCTGAAGCCAGCCAGTGTGATTCAGATCTGAATTTGTCAGATCTAGAAAAAGTCTGAAGAAAAGTTGCAGAAATTCAGAAGAGCTGGTGGGGTTAAACTTCTGCAGTTTTCAGATTTTTAACCTTAGCACAAGTCACAAAGTTTGGGAAGAGATCAACTTCTCAGAGAGTTTCTTGCCAAAGGAAACTTGCAGTTTCGTCAGAGGATCAAAGAAGAAGCTAAATCATAGTTGATTTGGTAGATTTCCAAGGAGGGAAATCAAGTGTCAGAGGGAGCAAAGGGTTCCTAGTTCGAAAAGGACCCTAGATCCAAGATCTCTAACATAGAGAAGAGGAGCTCCAACACATTTTAAGCAAATGGCTCCTCATGGACTACGTGATCAGGATAGGCTAGAGGGCCTCTCAAACTTTTCGGTATGGAAGGCTAGGATCCTGATTGTCCTAGAGGCATATGGTCTGAGAGATCATCCAGAGCAGACCCTGGCCACGCCGACAGATGCGGATCTCCTAAGGAAGCATAGAGAATTTGTTGGGCATGCCAAGCCACTAATAATGGACAGTATCAAGGACCATATTGTGCGACACATAGCTAAGAAGAGGACAGCTAATGAGATGTGGAAGGCCTTGACTTCCCTATATGAGGGAAAATCAGTCCAAAGAAAGATGTTGTTGGAGGCCCAAATCAGGTCATTCATGATGACCAAGGGAGAAGACATCGAACATTTCCTCTTCAGATTGCAATCAATCAGGGATCAGCTAACTGTAACGAGTGCAACCGTAGATGGTACAGTGATAGTCAGGACTGCCATCAATGCAGTCACGGATGAGTGGGAAACATTTGTCCAAAGTATCTTGGGAAGAGTAGACCTCCCAGATTGGGACAGCTTGTGGTCGATCTTGCGGCAAGAAGAACTACGAAGGTTCACCAAGAAGCAGCACAGCCCTGCGTTGAGCAAGGTTAAGAAGGAAGAGGAGGAAGATGCAGCCTTGGCATTGAAGAAGCAGTCGAAGAAGAAGAAGGATATTTCTAAGATCAAGTGCTTCCAGTGTGGCGAAATGGGACATTTTGCCAGCCATTGTCTAGAAAAGAAGAAGGACAAGAAAGCAACTTTTTCCAAAGCAACGGTGGCAGATGATGGGTCAGGAGATGATGTAGCCATGAGTGCTCATGAACCATGGATGTGGGGTGACATGGACATGTAGAGGAGCTACATGGAAGTGAGGCAAGATCCTTGAGCAGCTCATCTCTTGGATCACAAGCGAGCTACGGTAGCCTTAAGACAGTAGCGGGACAAGTGGAGCAGTGGATGCATAGATCACAGATGAGGCAGAGGTAGAGGCAGATTTGGAGGCTGGGAGGAGCAGCGCAGAGCATAGCAGCAGCAGCGTAGAAGCAATAGCAGCGCAAAGGCTGATGTGAGTTCAGCAGCGTAGCGCAATGTTGCTTACGCAGTGTAGAGCTGCAGTAGCGCAAAAGGCTTCAGAGGGACAGCACAGTGCAGCAGCAACGTGATAGATTTCAGCACAAGGAGCTGATGTGACTTCAGTAGTGCAGAGGGAGTCTGATTACGCAGGCAGCGCTGTCGTTGTGCATCGTTCTTTAGATGCCAGCACAAATCTATAGCCTATGGAGCTTCAGTGATGAGGATGCAGCCCATCTGACTAGTTTGTCAAAGATTGGGCAGGAGATACAGTTTTTTCTCTCAACAACTGAAGTTGCAATGCAGCAGATCAGCAGTAGCAGTGCTATGAGTAGCACAGATGCAGCATATTGAGAGGGAGTTGCAGTACAGTGGTTGCAGTGGCAGTGGCAGAGTCCCATGGGCAGCAGTACAAATGTTAGAATGGCAGCAGCAGTGCAGAGTTGAGTGGCAGGAGGCCAAGCTTCAGCAGCACAGAACCAGTGCCCAAAATCATGTAATGCATAAGTGTGATGTATTGCTAGAGCACACCCTTGATGCTAAGAGGGAGTGTTGAGATTTTGTGTATTTAGGGTAGCATCAGTTATGCTCTAGGTCCCAAATTTTGAGGAAGGACTAGAGTTCACCTAATCTACAAGACCCAGAAATGGATTTGGGAAATTTCATCTGGTTTAGGAGATATTAAATCAATTAATTATTTTAATGTATTTCCTAAGTTAAAACTTAGGAAAATAAAATAATTAAAGTGAATTTAATTAAACATGTGATGAAATTGTCTTAAGTCACACGGATCAAGCTTTATTTTAATCTTAGCCATTGATTAAAGATTTAATCTTGGTCGTTGATTTGTCAACGAGAAAAGTATAAAGGAAAGGCTTGGGGTCATTTGTAAGACACAGAGAGGCAGAGCATTGAAGCTAAGCTGAGATTCTAGGGCGGGGTTGCTAAGAATTCTCAAGTGTTTCAGTTGCAGAGAGGGGAATTTAGACCAAGGGGATGATCTGATCTCAGGGTCTAGAATACACAAGAAGCAGAGAAGAGATCAGGAAAGACAGCGCAGAGGAAGGCAGTAGCAGCAGCAGCAACAACATCAGCAGACGGCAGCAGCAAGGACAGCGTGATTTTCAGGAAACCCTTCAGGGGTTACGCAGAGACCCTTAGGGGCAACGTAGAGACTGCGTCACCCAGTCTGGGGTAACGTAGTCCCTTCCAGTGACAACGCTGAGCATTTGGAGGCCTTCAAAGGCTGACGCAGTGTCTTTCAGGGGCAGATCTGGGGTTTCTAGGCCTAGATCTAGCTGAGTTCTGTAAATCCCGTTTGAGGGTGTGAATCAGTCAATATTGTTGGTCTTAGATCAGGCAGATGCTGCAGATCTAGAGTTTTCTCTGTAGGGTTTTCCAGATCTGGAACCCAGAGTTTTGTATTCAGAAATATTCTTAATAATAGAGCCCTCCAGGAGCCAGAGACCGGTTTTCCCACATTGCGTTTTTCCGAGGACAGTTTGTCCAAAAATAACTATGTCACATTGTCTGTGTGCATGTGCTTATCCTAGATCTGAATTGGTAGAGATCTGTTATGTGTTTTGCTTTGTTAACTTGAATTTATTCAGTTGATAAATTGTGTAAGTAGGAGAAGCTTAACCGGATTAACTGAAATAATTTCTACATAAGAATTAAGATTCAGAAATTTCTACATATTCCAGGATCTCTTCCTTCCTTTTTTTAACACATTTCATTCCCAAGAGCTTCCAATCAAAGTTCCTCAACTATATTCAACCACCTCATACTTCATATGAGGACATATTATGTTGATTTCATCTAGTGCAAGTGTGATACATGCATTCCTGCATCCCTTTGAGGGAGGAGATCCTTTCTTTTGATCATGATCACTTTGACAAGATTTGGTCAAAGACTAGGGAAAAACCCCACAAGGGGGAAAACCTTTTCAAAATTCTTCTTTTATTAGATTGTCATCAAATGTTCAGCAGAGAGATACAATGTTCCAATTCATCAACAAAAGAGCCAAAGGTCAACAGCGTTGACTATCCAAGAGATCAACCAACCAATATACAAAAGATGAGCCTCAATGTAATATTCCTAATTAGCAACAACTAATTGGAATATTCGATTTTTATATAGTTTTCTAACTATAGTTTATTAATAAATAAAAGTGAGAAGAGGGGTCTAACTAATACACAGCAAAATAACAAGCAGCTATATAGAACAAAATGCCGGAACTAGAACATGGAACAAATAGACATAAAATACCAGAACGCTAAGCCATTTTATTAATCTGAGAATACATATATATGGGTACAAGAGATAATCGGAATGAGTGCACCTATCCTTGCTCTAGGCAAGTGGAGACCCTCTCAGAAAAAGAAATGGCTACAACAGAGACTGCGTCCTAGCTGCTGGAGAAACTGCCGTAGGAAACTGCTGCTGCAATGTGCTGGAACTAGGGGCTGATCCCCACACCGGAATGAGCTGAAAATCGGAAGGCTAGCTGTACTCAACCCTCCGGACAAAACCCAGAAACCGTGAAGCAAGTGCTCCACCTCCGAAAATCCACCAAATAAACCCTCCTCAATGAAAACGTTGTCTCTCCCAGGAACAGCGCAGAAGCTCAAGAAACACGCTGGGAAAAGGGCCTAAATCCTCCTACAAAACCTCCGGCTGAAACAACAATCTCCTCAAGGCTGAAAAACGCTGGAACCACCACCAAATCACCACACAACAACGCTGCACAACAATGACTGCGTCCTCCCTGCTGAAACTGCGTCCTCTCTCCTGGACTGCGCAGTCACTCCAAGAGGCCGGCTCCTCTGCAACGTCCACCCAAAATCCACTGCAAAACCACCTACAGAAACTGAAGGAAATACCTTGCTCGAGCAGGCACTCGAAGTCCCCCGGAGCCAAGGGCGAGATCTCCGACCGGAGACACTCAGTTCGCACTAAACATTGCTGCAGACCGACTAAACAACCGGCGTGCTGAAGTAGACAAAAGTCTAGCTCTCAATATCAATAACATATCAATAATGCCCAAATGAGGAGGCTCCTCCCCTTTTTATAGCATTGGTTTCCCTCCAAAACCAACGTCCTCTCTCTCATTGGCTCTTCCACGTGGTGTGTGGCCCCCCCTTGACTCCCCCCTTAAGTTACAACGTTGCATCTACTAGGGAAACACTTTATTTTATTTAAGTGAGTTAGACCCCTTTTTCTCACTTTTATTTATTAATTAACTATAGGCGGCAAAACTATACAAAAATCAAATATTCCAATTAGCGGTGCTAATTAGGAATATTACAGTCTCCCCCGGCAAAATGTTGCTTGTCCTCAAGCAACTGAAGTGATGGATGCTGTAAAATCCTCTCATCCTCCCAAGGGGCATCCTCATCTGGCAAAAATTGCTTGTCCTCAAGCAACGCTTGAACAAGCCTACTCTCTAGCTGATGCTCCCCACCGATACTGCAAAATGTGCCTGGGTCCCACTGAAACCTCTCTGACCTCTGCATCACCCTGATACGAAGGGATATCTCAATACCAGGATCCCAAAGTGACCTCTCACAGTACCAGTCAACCAATAATCCCCCCGGATCCCATTGCCACCATGGCCAATAATCGCCCAAGTCCCACGGCTCGGACTGTGCACTGCCTCTGGCTATGACTAATGCTCTAAGAGGTGAAGACCACCAATAAGCATCAATGCTCCTGGGCTCCTGCTGCGTTGTACCTGTAGCTGCATATGCTACCCCTCCAACTGCATACCCACTCATCACCTCTCTCCAATCCAAGTCATGACTCAATCCCATGCTGATCCTGCTCTCCTGAAATTGGGAAGGAGTCTTGAAGTAACGACAACTGGTGCCCTCCTGCCGACTGGGATCTGTAACATCTACTATGTCCAAGGGCCCCTGCTCCACTGTGCTCCCTACGAAGAATACCGTACCATCAAGAGGGTACCAACTCATGATCTCCCGCCAGTCCATCTTGGAGGAAGCATATGATGTAGCAACAACAACTGCATGTGGAACTTGCCTGGAAGGTTGCCGCCAACCCGTAATCATCTCCCACTGCCAAACTATCACCTCTACCTCCAACATCTCCAGAGGATATGGATCTGTAGCTGCTGTCACGGTACTCGGTGTCTGTGCATCTGACTGCTCCACCTCAAAGGATGACCCCAATGCTAGCCACATATCCATCATAGGCTCAATGTGCGCACCCCTCTAGACCTCACCCAAGGAAATGTCATTCCTGATGTCCATAGTATCCTCCTCTGCTGACTCAGGCTCCCTCATGTGCTGCTCTAGCTGAAGCATCACAAGTGACTCATCACCCAGAGTATCTCCTATACAGTCCCCTGACTGCTCACCCTGCACACTGTAATACCGCTGCAATCTACTGTCATCATACCTGCATGACTGCTCTTGCTCCACAGAAGCAACCTCAACTGATCCTATGGACTCATATGAAAGAGAGTCCTCACCCTGGCATATAGAAGGAATGCCCTCCTGTTCTACCTCCGCCACCTCATCTGCATTGAATATGCCATCCACCCTCTCGATGAAGTGTCGATACAATGTCTGGAGTCCAGACGCATGCTGGAATGCTATCTCTACTGAACCCAGTATCCTCTGCCCATGCATGATCTCAACATGCCCTGAGGGAAGAATGATGCATGTCTTCCTCATGACCCGCTCCCCAAGCATAGGCTCAGCAATGACTAATGTGCCACCACTGCAGAGGATCATCTCATCCCCTAAACTGTGGCTGTCAACTAGCGTACTGACCCAGTGCCACTGCTGAGAAGTCTCTCGCCTAGTGTGCTGAGGGCCATCCAAATGTCTTGGGTGTGCCTCACGGACCCTGCTGCTCATGCCCAAAGTGCCAAAGGACAACAACAAAATCAGTTGTGCCCATGAGTGATGTAGAAGAGTGTCGGATGTGTGAGTCCCCACAGATACCATCAAGTATCGCTCCTTTGTCTCCTCATCGATCCTGGGTGAAATACCCCCAAAGGTAAGCCTAGTGTCCCTGTCTGTGAGTCTCCCTGGATGCAATACTCTAAGACCCTGCTGTGCAGCACCGTATGCCCTCGCATACCACTGATCATCCATATACTCCTCAACATGCCACTGCACACTGAGGCAT
This sequence comes from Pinus albicaulis, assembly GCA_034641835.2. NCBI lineage: Eukaryota > Viridiplantae > Streptophyta > Pinopsida > Pinales > Pinaceae > Pinus > Pinus albicaulis. Next base: position 88,773,757 of record CM076575.1, read on the forward strand.
ACCTCGGTATACTGCTGGATACCATGTGCTATTGCTGTAGCACCCTGTACCATCTCGTGCCTTGACTGTGTCCAGGCATCGGTCACTCTCCGCATGCTCTCAAGGTGATGTAGGATACTCCTACTCCACAATGCAGTCCCACACACTATGGTACACCACCATGCTACTCCATGTCCATCGGCAATCCACTGCTCAATGCTAGAGGCTCCCACACATCCCTGGATGTGATGACCTAGAGTTGTGCCTCTACATGTCGGACTACCACCAACCGGTAACATCGTCTCCACCATCGTATCACTATACCTGCCGACGAAAGGATCATCACTCCAAATCCTCCTCAAGGGGTCCGAGAAGTGAATCTCCCTGTGTGTCAGTAGTGTTACCACCACTGCTCGGCTCTGCTGCGTCCTCTGTGCCCCACACAAAGGTGAAGAATCCCTGGCCCCATCCAAGGTGCCATCTGGTGGCCTGCCAATGCCACCTCCTCCGACAAGCTCCTGCCAAGGTGTGCTGACCACCCCGTGATCCCGTGTATGGGTGTCATGCCAAGACAACCTAGGGCGTCTACCCATAAACTGGTTGGCCATCGGAGCTGACCAAAACTGCACATGCTCTACTACTAGGCCAATTGTACTCTCCAAGACATAGTCAGCCGACCTGCCTGGGAAACGGTAGGTGATCCCACCTGGATCCCAATGCCAATCTGGGGTTCCTGTACTCCCCATGCATAGAAAATCCTGCTGAGCTACACTCGGATCCATCACTATCTCCATAGCCCACTCCACCGAGTACCAACTCAAAATCTCTCGCCATCCAACCTCAACATGTGGATGCTGTACCCTGTGCAACTCTGATCGTCTCATACCGCTATCCAAGTCAACATATGAGATCTGACTAGGTGGCTCTGCCTCTCTCTCTCCAACGGGGAGAGATGACCCAACAACACTGCTAGTCCCATCCATGCATGCCTGAAGGGGAATGATCTGACGCTCCAACGTGCCCTCTGATTGTACCATCAGGGAATCCAGTCGTTCCCCAATGCGGACCAACTTGGTCGCCGACTTGGCACAAGTCACTCTCATACCCTCCAGCTCCTGGTCCTGCAACAAAATGGCCTCCCGTACTGACGTGGCCTTCTCTCTCAAAACTCGAAGGTCCGTCCGAAGCCGATGATACCGCTGTCTGCGACCATCATCCAATACCTCTGTACCTGCTAGTGCCTCATCGAAGGTAGATACATCTCCTGACACTGCACCCATCTGTGTGCTGCTACCACCCGAAGACTCGGACGCGACTCCGGTCATCACCTCAATGGATGGCTCTACTGGGGTAGGCTCTACCTTCTCCACTACCACATCAACCGACACGGCCGAGGAGGTCTCCAATGAGGGTGAATCTTGTGTCACACTAGGTGTAACCTCGGACTCCCTGCAACCCTGTGTTCCCTCATCCTCCAAGGTGCAATGTCCTACAATCCAACAATGGCTCATGAGAATGATGGTTCGATTCCTCCTTGAGTGTTTCCATGTTGCACGGCGCGATCTGCAACTTGGTGCTCTATATGTAGCAATGAGATTTGACCCTGTGGTCTACAAGAGTCCCGTCCTCAAAAGTGTTGGCTGCCCCAGGCTTGTCGATGCATGTGGCTGCTCATCCGTGGAGTGGGACAGGTGTTTCTAAAGCCTCCTCAAGAGGTGATGTGATATCTTCTTCTTGATGAGAATCGGAAGGCGCATGGTACTTCCTCTCCCTTTTTCTTCACCCTCCTTGTCACTCCTCAACGGTGGATGCCTTTCCTGCTGGATGCTGAAAAGAAATGAGAATAAACTCTCCCTTTTTCCACAGCTCTTGGGTCTTCTTGGGCTTAGACTCCAGCGGGACTAGTGGATCCCTCATGCATGGGAAGAGGTGATCTCCCAATGGTACGCTGCGAATGCGAACTATCTGCATGGTAGAAAAAACCACTTGTTCCTTTCTTCGTACCTTCCTCCTTCATCACCTGCTGGTGTCGATGAGTAATCTTTGAAGGGCAACATGGCGCTTTGAAGTCTTCCCCCATGGTACACATTTACGGAAATAGTCTCCAAAGGGTATATGATCATGTTGCCTCTCTTTCTCACTCGACCTTTGGAGGTAAGAATGTGAGCATTGTGATAATGTCCACTGTGTTGAAACGCAGACACACATGCTACGATACAGCTTTGTAATATTCTTTACATTTAAGGATATTAGTAAATACACGACAAATGCTACAGCGATGGAATGACTGCTAAAAGCAAACATTCACGACACATAAAATAATCGAGATTTGCTCATGCACGGATATACATTAAACAACGAAAAAGTGCGAGCCATTTTATTATGCGCAAGGAATTATTGATGATTACTAATAGATGCCCAGATGATAGTGCTCAATGCAGCGCGGGCAAGATAAAAAGACTTCCTCGAAGAAAACAAAGGGTACAACGGTTTTTCCTATTTGAGTTCAAGCGGTGCAGGGAATAGCTCGTGAGACTTGACATCCAATATCTTGACGTCTGAAAAGGGAACCATTGCAGTGACTCCAGACTCTGCTGCTCGGGGCCCTCAACAAGCCTGGGCAGTCTGCTCTACGCTTCAAACTCCGGACCCGAAACCTCCAAAATGATAACGACTACTGATGCACACACGCGATGAGCTGTCGGTCTTTTCACTCGGCGAACGGCGTATGCTTGGCCACTCTGACGCGGCTGCGCAACAAGTTTGCAACAAGCTCCGGACGAAATCCTTCCGCAACGATGATAGGGCTGCACTCACCGGCGGAGGCACTCGAAGTCCCTCGGGGCGAGGTTGAGATCTCCCCGCTCGGAGACGGCAGGGCACTGCGAAGTCCCTCGGGGCGAGGTTGAGATCTCCGCTCGGAGACACTCGGCGCACTAAACGGTCTGCGGAACCGCTAAACGACGGCGTGCTCAGAGTGCTGTGCGCGACCGGTTTGCCAATATCATAAACATCAATAATCCAAAAATAAGGAGCTCTCTCCCTTTTGTCAATGCGGCCTTCCTCTCAAACCCTGGACGCTCCTTTCCCGCAGCCCTTCTCAGCCCCTACTGCGCAACTCGGCCCGCGTACTTGCCTTCGCGCGCTCGGGTCGAGTCCACGACCCAAGCTCACGATATTTACATTTAGCCGCAGCAGGCAAGGCAAAATTGGCTCGAACTAATGATTCCAATGTAGCTATTACTAATTTGGGAATATGCGATGTTCCGGTTGCAATGAGGGGCGGTATTGGTGAGGGGGGATGGTCCCGAATACGGGGTCAAGTGTAATATCCCGGGATGGGGATATTTTAACTAAATATGGAAAAAATACGAATACCAAAATTTGCGATAAAATAATCGTTCATTCAACGGAAAGATTGCCATGTAAAATTAAAAGACAAGAAACACTGTCAATCCATTACCATATGAAAGACGAGAAGAAAAATGTGAGCTTTTTATTATAGATAATAAACGGTTTACATATAGATACGACCCAAGAAGCGGGATGAAAGCGGCCACCAAGATATTAGAAAGGCATGTGAACGGCACTGGCCAAGCGAGCCTGTGCACTCTCCCTCGGCAACGATCGACAACGAACCGCGAAATGATGAAGCCCAAGTTGAAGATCTAAATGATCCTCACACCAAACTCAGAAGCTGCAGCAGAAACTCCTAAGTGAAGTCTCCTCAAAAAGTATTGGGGTTTTAAAGTCAAATACTCACAAATCACCAGGGGTTTTCGAGATCCTGGGGGCTACGCATGACAGTAGAGAACCACGTCCTCATACCTCTCATATACAAGCAAATGATCTACTCCAAAGATGTCTTCCAATGGCTTACTCCTCTCCTTTATTTTTATAGATCGCATGGAGCCTTCTAGAGAGCATTATTTTATTATTATTTTATTTATGGAGCACTTTTCCCTTTTATTAAAATATTATAAAATATTCCTTTTTAATGCGAAAAGGAGTATATCGGCTACTACGCCTCCTCCAGGTCGCTAAAATCTGCTGTCTATTTGTCCCATCGTGTGGGTCTCCTCGTCCGGGTTCCGATGAGCTATTACACTAAGGTGTTCCATCTATGTATCCACGAAATGCCACCTTGAGCATAATCGGTGAGGTTAAGCCCATAAATAACTCAAAATTCCGAAAGTTATCGGAATGCATTGGAACGAAAACCAAGCTTGCTCGGATGGTGTGAGTATATCAAGCGAATGCCTCAGCGAACACCATGACAAACTCCCTCAAAACTCCTCCACGCTCACGAGCCACGATAGCACCAATCTATAGCACGCTGAGCACATGCGCTCCCTAACTGCGGAAGTCCTCCTTGCCCTGACATCACGGGTGATACCAAATGCGAACATTACAAACCTCTCGCTCCCAAGATTGCTTGCCCTCAAGCAATCGAAATACGTGGAGCCACTCTATCGGCCCGCTGCATCTCAGGACAATGCACCGGATCCCATACCAACCTGCGGAGTCGCCGCTATGCACACTGTGTCACGGCTCTCTCGAACGAGGATCCTCGATGCGAGATCCCAAATTGATACGTCTCCGTCCCCGGTCAACAAACAATCCTCGCGGGATCCCAATGCCACCATGGCTAATCATCGCCTCTAGTCCCCACGGCTCGAGGGCTACGCCTGCGTCTCTGGCTATAGGCGATGCTCTCGGAGGTGAAGTCCACCGGCGAGCATCAATGCTCCCGGGCTCTGTTGTCTTTGTGCACACATGCTGCATATCTTTGCCCCACCAAGCGCATACCAACTCATCACACTCTCTCCAATCCAGAGTCCACGACTCAATCCCATCTCGATCTGTTCTCTGCAGAATCGGGAAGGAGTCTGAAGTAAGCGACAGCCCAGGTGCCCTCACACCAGTTGGAATGCAGCGGCAACATCTCTTGTGTCTAAGGGCCCTGCTCCCCTTTGTGCTCGCCACGAAAAATACCATACCATCAAAGAGGGTACCAACTCTCATGATCTCCCGCGGTCCATCTGGAAGAAGAATCCAATGTAGCAACAACCACACATGGAACACGCCCCGGGGTGTTCTTTGTCCCGACCTGTAATCAACTCCCAGCTGCTCTGCCGCACGGCTCTACCGATGAGCTGCTCATGTGAAAGGAAGCCCCTCTCTCTATAGTGGGCCAAAGTGGAGCAAGACATCTTTGCAAGCCCCATCGATGTGCTCTTGGAGAGTACTACTCATCGAAAAGTACTTTGACGACCGGCTCATTGTATGTATACATACGTGCGTACTCTCATCAATGTGTCGGCCCAAAGATGGATGCTCCACCATCTCCAACAACTCATCCCTCTCATCGGGAACGTAAAACTCTGCTGTCCCCTAGCTCCACTCGTGAGAACTATCCGCATCGACCTCCAACGTCTCTAGAGGATATGGATCTGGCGGTGTACGCACTGGCACTGGCTTGCTCCTCCTCAAAGAGTCGGCCCCAATGTTAGGTTTGCATATCCATCATAGGCTCAATGTGGGTGCCTCACGGGTCTTACACTAGGGAAATGTCATGCACGATGTCCATAGTATCCTCCTCTGCTTTGACTCGAGGCTCCATCATATCTTTGCTGCGGCTGCAGATCGTTCCAAGCAACTCATCACCCGGAGTATCACCCTATACTGATCCACATGATCGCTCACCACTGCACACTAGAACACGGCTACGGTCTCTGTCATCATCATCTCTGCATGGTTGCTCTTGCTCCCCCCGAGAAGCATCCTCATATGATCCCATGGACTCATACTGAAGAGAAGAGTCCTCATCACAGCATACGAGAAGAACGTCTACACCTGCTCTACCTGCGCCACCTCATCCGCATCTCTCACACATGAGTGATCGAGCCCCCAAAGGTTCTTTGCAAATGAAGCAAAAGTCCCTTCCTCCTACGACTCATTTTCGTCTTTGCTCGACCCACCAAGCGGAGTTGCTCCTCCACCGGTCAGCTTGTCTCCCTGGGAGAAACTCAATGTTGCCGCTCCAACTAGCCCGTGGGCTAGCTCATAACGACGAGGCGAGACCAGCGCACTCTCTCCTCCAAATGCTCGGCAACTTCGGATGCTGCAACTCTGCCCATGATGGTCTCTATGGTCTCTCATACATGACGACAAGATGGGACCGCATGTGTGCTATAGACAGGTATCGGGATGATGTCTCCTAATGCTAAAGAAGCATCGGAACATGCAACGTAAAATCGGGTCATCACACCCAAGGTCAATCATGATGACATAAGTCTTGATTGTGGCCATACTCCATAGAATCTCAAGCTTCTTCCCAAAGGTAGGGCTTTAAATGACTTTTGTTGTCCAAATCACGAAAAGTCTCTACAATCAATACTGAAAATTCTTCTCATAATATCATCATTGTAGGGAGGGAAGAAGTGACTGAATATCGTCGAAACAAGAGGCAAATATAAGTTGGACTCTCTCACTTGGATGTCCCAAGAATACGGCTTGTATCAATGCAAGCATAGATGGCTTGCAAAGCCCAATTTAAAGCTCCAATCAGATTGCTTTACTTTTGAAAGGCATGATTCTAGTTTCTCTAACACGGAGAAAGTCATTTTCTAACCTTCCACTCTTTAATTTCATCCCAAGTGCATAAAAGACCAATCTCCCACTTCTTCCTCCTTTTGTAGGTTCCTCGGATGCTCTTGTTGGAGCAAATTATGTATACCTTCTTGGAGAAGGAGTCTGCTTTGTATTTTGTTTTGTTCTACGGTTTTCTGATTCATGGTGGTTCAAGGAATCAATTTTTACCCTTCTCAAGTCGCACTCGGGAATCCCTCCATGGTTCGGCCAATGATGTGGTCACTATCATTTTTTGAGTTTAATGTATTTTTACAGGGTGTTACGGTTGGTACGTAAATGTGTTATTGCGGTAGCGCACGGTCCCGAGAGATAAAGTTACTGACAACAAGGATATGTGTATCTTCTTTAAATCAATGCACTGGATCCGTAATTTGGTCTTTGATTAATCAATTGGATGCGTTTCATTGCAAAGTACGGGAAAAAATAGATAACGTCCGATCACGATTAGATTTTCCACATGATGTGAATCACCATTGCAAACAGCTGACGTTCACCCTTAAGCCACTTTGCACCAAACTATTGCTTTCTCTCACACAAAACCATTGTGAACAACTGCGAATCGTTCCCAAGTGTCTTTGATATAGTCTTAGTAATTCGGTCTTGCCGGGAAAGGCCACTACAAGGATAGAAGGAATTGATTCGTCCTCATTCAGTCGAGATGCTATAGGGTCATGATCTTAGTTACGCAAATGCATCTTCAAATATGATTAGATACACCATCAAGAGGAACATTTTTACTTTGAGGGCACCATATATATAGCAATGTGCTCGAGTTTGTATCTTGAAGGCTTGACGAGCCTAAAGGGAAAAGAAAGTATTACGTCGACCCAAGGAACCACAAACTCGGCGTTCCTCAAGCACAGAATGACACTTTAAAAACGCTGACTGTCACTCATACAGCCTTCATATTTATGTCTTATCTATATATGTTACAACCACACATACTCGACCATTAATATATACATGACAAGGAAAGTAAGGTGCTCCCGCCTCATAAGAACACACGGACTCATAGTCCTTCCATGACTCAATATTCTTCTCCAATAATTGTACGAAGAATTTGTCCCTTCGAGTGATGATGCTCGAATTAAAATCCCCCAAAATGGATTTTTAATTTCCTGATCATTAAAAGGCAAGAGGCTTCGACTTGCAATACGATATTACTTGGCTCTCGACTATCCAACAAATATGAATTTCACTCAATTGTACGGAGGTTATGAGTCACGCAATTCATGCTTCAATTTTCTTTGCGGGTTCGGACGATGGCGGTTATGTTGAGGAATATAATGGACTTTCTGGAATTATGCTTTACAACGGCGAGAAATGAACAACAATTTGAGCATGTCTCAGTATATATTGTTCAAAGAACAACCCATGAGCACCCACGTTCGGCAATATGTAGTTGATCACGATTTGGCAGGTTTGGTCCAAGAGACCACGCGTTGTCTGCTACCAACGTAACAGTGAGATTGCTCTTGTGCAATCCACAAAGAAACGATGCTAATTTGAAGCGTTATGACCCCCTTTAATCCCAGAAATTGACACTCTTCTATTGACATCGATGCTATGATTTCTCACTAATCGGCGCTTCGACCATATATCACCGAAAAATTGGCGACGCTATCGAGTAATAGGCGGCTTCAACAACTTGTCCCTGGATTCGATACGCTCACAGAAAATTTGTTGGTGGGTCGGATCAACCGTCTCATCTTTGTTTAAATGACGACTCGTTAATTAGAATTCACATGACCCCATTCTTTATGCACGTCGGTGTTTAATTTATTGACTCCGCACTCATCCTGCGCTTTGCAGATAATGGAAATTCGGATCGACATTAATATGCCACAATCCACCATAATAATTCGGCTCCTTTCTACCAAAAATAAATTGTCGTCACCTACGCAGACGTCTCGACTTCTACTTCAATCTCAACTTCACGTTCTTGCAAATTCCCCAAACCACGCACAACAATTTCTTCGAATTTAAACTAGCAGCTTTCCCTCATATTTTCTGCAATTCGACCCTATGGAAATGGCTCTCGGCAGCCAAACCTCCGGAATCACTAAATATGATTTGTGCATAGCAATCATCGAATTCGCTCGATCCTCTAAATGTTAAAGCTTCGGCTTTGAATAATTTGCCACACGGAATAATTCGTCACTTGTCACATTGTCGCATCCCCGTCTTGAGTACGTTCTCACGCCGCGAAGCTTAAATCATTCCAAAAAAATTGGACTCTCGTTCATATAACATATGCGCCTAGCGCATTGGTCTCGGTGTGCAAAAGAGGTTTTGCGATCGATACAATTGGATCTTGAGAATTGTTCAACCTCCAGCTCTTTCATAAAATTGTGCGAAAGAACCTCGTTACAACGAGCCCAGACGGAGATTAAACAATTCGACGTCCACAAAATACTTTGACGGAACTCCCCGCCATGCAAATAAAACTCACGGCCTCCAGCAAAGCCGGGAGCTTTAAATTTTTTTGCATCGATATTCTGAAAGTCAACATTAGTGCCATCTATTTTTGTCGATTATTTGAGCACTTAGATAGAAACAATTTTCATTTTGTCGTAGGGTCACTGTTTTTTTTTCGATTCCTTCGGCAAAACCCTTCATTATTCACTTCAATACTCTCTGCAATGGGAGACTAAAACCGTCGGGGTCGAGCCAAGATTGAGGCTCCGTACCACTGTAATATCCGGGATGGGATATTTTAACTAAAATGCAAAAAAAATACGAATACCACAATTTGCAGTAAAATAATCATTCATTCAACGAGAAGATTGCCATGTAAAATTAAAAGACAAGAAACAACGCAATCCACTACCATATAGAGGAAACGGAAGAAAAATCTCAGACTTTTATTATAGATAATAAACAGGGGTTTACATATAGATCCGACCCAAGAAGCGCCGAGATAGAAAAGCAGCCACCAAGATAAAAGCTGGACGAGCGCTGGCCTACAAACCCGAGCTAACGCACACTCCCTCCGAGCAACGGTGACACGTCGAACCCATCGAAATGATGAAGCCCAAGTTGAAGATCTCGAATGATCCTCACACCAAACTGCGAAGCTCGCGTGAAACTCCTAAGTGAAGTCTCCTCAAAAGTATTGGGTTTCCGTCCAATAGCTCACAAATCACCCAAGGGTTTTCGAGATCTTCGGGGCTACCGCATGAAGTAGAGAACCACGTCCTCAAACCTCTCATATACAAGCAAATGATCTACTCCAAAGATGTCTCCCAATGGCCTCCTCCCTTTCTTTTATAGATCCCTTGGAGCCTTCTAGAGCATTATTTTATTATTATTTTATTTATGGAGCACTTTTCCCTTTTATTAAAATATTATAAAATATTCCTTTTTAATGCGAAAAGGAGTATATCGGCTACCACGCCTCCTCCGGTCACCGAAATCTCTCGTCTAAGCTGTCCCATCGTGTAGGTCTCCTCGTCCCGGTTCCGATGAGCTATTACACTAAGGTGTTCCATCGTGTATCCCACCCGGAATGCCACCTTGAGCATAATCGGTCGAGTTAAGCCCATAAATAACTCGAAAATTCCGAAAGTTATCGGAATGCATCGGAACGAAAGCCAACCGCTTGCTGGGATGGTGGAGTATATCAAGCGAATGCCTCCGAACACCATGAAAACTCCCTCAAAACTCCTCCGAAAGCTCTGAGCCCACCGATAGCACCAATCTATACATGTGACTCGTCGCTCCTAACTGCGGAAGTCCCTCTTGCCCTGTCACGGGTGATACCAAAAATGGGAACATTACACCAAGAGTACAACGAGGGTAGAGAAGGAGCAATCCGGAAAGCGACGCGCAGAGGGAGCAGCTACACGGTCCATCCAAGAGCCTAGCGAGGGGCAATGCGAGGGAGGGCGACGGGGAGGCTAGGAGGTGTGATGCGGGTCCGGGGCCGAGCGCAACGCGAGGGCAGCGTAACCCCCTTTCTAGGGTGACGCGAGCCCTTCCCGAGTAACGCGAGAGGCCGACGCGAGCCAAGAGGATGATGCAGCGAGGCCGAAAAGGGGCCAAGTTTTGTAAATCCCGTTTGAGGGTGAGAATCGATGGGATCGCTTTTCTACCTCCGGGATAGAGGTATTGCTGCGTTTATATTTCTCGTCGGGGTTAACCGAGCTTTGGTGCCCGCGTTGTTGTACTTAGAATTCGCATAATAATAAAAACCCTCCGAAGCTAGCAGACACCGGTTTTCTCGCATTGGGTTTTTCGGAGACATTTGTCCGAGAAAATCCTTGTGTGTCACTTTGTCTATGAGCATGTATTCAATACTTGATCCGTATGTGTGTAGACTGTTAATTGTATTTTACCTCGATGTTAATGTTGAATATTCAGATTAATAATTTATGTAAGTAGGAGAAGTAAATCAACATTTAACAATAGGGTTTTACGTTTAGTAAATTCAGAAATTTTCACATGGTATCGAAGCAATTACGGATCAATTTGGATTTCTGCAAGAAGGTTGAAGAAATTTGTGTTGCGAGAAACAGCAACAACGAGATAAACGGAGAGGGAAGCGCAGTAGAGAGGAGGACGCGGCGGCAAACAAGAGCCACGCGAGGGCTGATGTGATCCCAGTGGGTGATGCGGAGAGCAAGCACAAAGTCTTCTAGAGGGACGCGAGTGAGAGCTTGCGTTGCAGGCCTCGAGCTAGTCCGCTCACGCAGAGCCAACTAGGGTGACGATCAAAAATTTGATTGTTGTTCGAGTGTCGTGAGGCGGAAAGCCGAAGTCGCAGATATTCGGTAGTTGCTGGTGTGGTAAAAATTATGTCGGTGCGAAATTAAGCCTAAGCTAAGCGGACAAGAGAGCGGGGAGGAGAACAACTTCTCGCAGATTTGATTGCCAAAGATATCCGAAGATCGATCGTAGGGTGATCGAAGAGAGCCGGTTGTTGTGTTTGGCGGATTTCCAAGGAGGAAATCAATTGTCGGAGGGGAGTAGAGGGGTGTCTTTCTCGCTAAGGACCCTAGATCTTGTGGAGAATTTTGGAGGGTTGTAGGTTAATACAAATTCTCTTCTTGATAATTACTTGTGACCTTATTTGTAGTACTTATATCTTCTCTTCTTTTAAATTAGTTAATCTTTCATCAAGTCAATTATCAAAAGGCACGAGACATAAAAGTTAGGCTCTTAGAGCCGGGGACAAAAACCTCTCCCTCTTGGAGAGGAAAACCCGCAAAGAATTTTTCTTATAGATCTTCAAATGACAAGTACCATGACCTAGACTTAGACCCTTAACCTAGATGAGCTTCCAAGACCTTGATCTTCACCTTGTATATGCTTGTAGTTGACTTGTTTGAATAGTAAATCATAGATTTACCTTTCTCACTATTACCGCCTCTTTCACCTTCTAATCATCCATCTACGCTCCCTTCACTTATTCTCATTCATGTGTTGTTCTTCTATGCCGCCATTCACGCACTTACACATATGTTGCTCTATACGCACCGATACGATCTCCTTTTATCCACAAATCTTCTAAGATTGATACGCACCTCTTGTTGCTACTTATCCGCACTTATGTGCTTCATATTTCTGCGCTGGGATCTTCTTGTTATCAGCGAGTGTAGTCTTATATACATCCACACTTGAATTACGAAAGTGTCATCCGTAACCCTTAACTCCCTGTCTTCTATCCTCAATCTCGGCGTTGTTTGCAATGTCATCTCGGATGTACGCAATTACTTCGAGTAGGTCTTTCTCGTAGGTTTATATATATATATATATATATATCATATATATATCTATGTCCGCAATTACTTACGAGTAGGTCTTTACTGTAGGTTTATATATATATATATATATATATATATATATATATATATATATCTACTTTTATATATATAAATTAATCACGCATACCTTTTACAAAAACATCCGCAAATTTATTTCAAACTTGTCCACATTTATCTCGGAGGAATGCGCAATTGTTGCTTGTGGTAGATCTTCTTATCTTCTCCAACGGATCGTAGTAAACTCCTACGACTTGTCCGCAATTGTTGTTGTCCAAATAATCCGTAGTCTTCCTTATACATAGTGATATGTTCTCATCCTTTAGGCCGACCATCCAAATGCATTAGGCCGACTATTATACGACGAGGTAGGCCGACTTGTCTTTGTTATTTCTTCGAGCATTTCGTGAGGCATTGCTTCAACAACGTTTGAAGGTTGACTTTACTATATCATGGAGCTTGATATACAAGGTCTTGGAGCATATGACAGAGACTAGATCTTATACTTAACTTAAACCGAATGGACATCAAGAAGAAGTCCTTCTACTTAATAAATCATGCTCATGAAACCCATGAAGCATATACAACAAAAATATATATTAATTTGACTTCTTCTTTTACATAATTACATAATTACATAGTCAACATGAAGACCGAGCCTAGTTACACTTTTCAACGATCCCCGAGTCTCTAGCGAGAGAGAGGAGGATGCTGTTCGCGACAAATTTCTAGCGAGATGGCGCCACACGGTGCATGCGTGATCGGGATAGGTTGGACGACTTGTCCAACTTTGCTATCGCGGAAATCCGGAATCCTAGTAGTCACGGAGGCATACTTGTTTGAGGGAGCACGCAAAGAAAGTCTTGGCTACACCGAGCTCATGCAAAACTCTTGGCGAGCATAATGAAGCGGCTGACACATGCCAAGTGCTTCACCATGGATAGTGTGAAAGATCATGTGGTACCACACATAGCCGAAAAGACGACGACTCATGAGATGTGGGAAGCTTTAACCACACCTGTATCAAGAGAAGTCAATCCAGAGGAGGATGCTTCTAGAGAACCGATTGAGGTTATTTATGATGTCGATCCTTTCCTATTACGACACGTACGATTGATGCGGGATCCAGCGCGGGTGGCATGGGGGTCAAGGTAGAAGATGATGTCATGGTGAGGACTACTCTAAATGTTGTCATAGAGGACTGGGAAAAGTTTGTCCAAAGTCTTCGAGGCGAGTGGATCTTCCTAGCGGGAGAATACGTGGGCTATCCTCCAACAAGAGGAGATCCGTCGGATGACCAAGAGGCGATGACAACACCGATTCGAGCAAGATGAGGAAGGAGGAAGAGGAAGATGCGGCCCTAGCATCAAAGAAGCAACAAAGGAAAAAAGATGTGTGATGTCGTCAAAGATCAAATGTTTCCAATGCGGCGAATTTGGACACTTCGCGCAATGCGTCCTCAAAGGAAGAAGGACAAGGAAGCTTCTAGTTCCAAGGCGGCACGCAGCGGCCAGATGGCTCCGATCATGACGTAGCCATGAGCACTCATGAACCACGAAAGTGGGGCGATATTGATCACGTAGAGCAACTATAGAGTGGTGGTGGGATCCTTGAGGTGCCCAACGCTTGGATCACATACGAGCTACGGGGAACCTTAAGACGGTAGCGAGGACAAGTGGAGTCGTGGGTGCGAGAAGATCACGGATGGAGCGGAGAGCGGGCGACACGGCGAAGAGGTAGCGACGTAGTGCGGATGCGGCAACAACGTAGAGGGCAACGCGTGCAAGGCGGCGCGAGAGAGTACGCGCACATAGTGCGAGCTGCGAGCGGTGCGGTAGTCTCGGAGGGCAACAACCTATGGAGCTTCGGTGATGAGATGCGGCCCAGCGACTTGTCTGTCAAAGATTGGGTGATGGTCCTTCGGTTGCTTAGTTTTAGCAAGCGGGTTGCGGTCAACGAGTTGGCGGAGCGATGCGGCAATTTGAGAAGGCGCGCGCGGTACGAATGTAGCGATGGCGATGGCGAGTCACGGAGCAACGAGTACAGGAGCGACAATAGCGCAATGATTAAGGGCAACAAGCCAAGCATCGGTGCGAGGCCGACACCGGGAGATCAAAGCAAAACTTGGGGGTGAAGTATTTTTTTGCTAGAGCACATTCCTCGCTAAGAAGGAGTGTTGAGATTTTGGGGTGTTGGGGGTAGCATCGGATGTGTTCTAGCTCCCAAACTTTGTGGAGGGACTAGAGTACATAATATCTCCAAGACCCGAGAAAATGTTTGAAGAAATTCCATCGGGTTTAAGAGATATTTAATTAATTAATCCTTTTTAATTAAGGACCCTAAGTCTAACTTAGGAAACTTAAAAGATTAAAGTTAATTAAATTAAACATGTGATGAGAATGACTTAAGTGACATGGATCAAGCAGGCTTCTAATCTTAGTCGTCGATTAGAGATTAGATCACGGTCGTTGGTTTTCCAACGAGAAAATTATAAGAAGGCGGCTTGGGGGTCGGTTGGAGTACACGCACACTAGTAGAGCAACGAAGCTAAGCGAGATTCTAGGGCGTGGTTTGCTAATAATTTCGGAAGTGTTTCGAGTTCGCAACCGAGGGGGTAGTATTAGCGAGGGGGGATGGTCTAGTCGCGAGGCCAAGAGTACAACAAGGGTAGAGAAGGAGAAATCCGGAGACGGCGCGGACTCCGAGGGCGGCATCTACGCGAGTCGAGCCAAGAGGCTAGCAAGGGCGGCGCGAAGGGCAATAGGAGGCTAGGAGGGGCGACGTAGAGGGCTTTAGAGAAGCGTTGGGGGTTTCCGGAGAGGTCGGAAACGGGGCTGAGTTCAGTAAATCTCGTTTGAGGATGTGAATCGGTCACTGAGTTTTCTCTCTCATGGGATAGAGGTATTGATGTCGTTTATATTTCTGTGCGGGTTAACTAGTTTGGTACCCGATTTGTTGTACTTAGAATACGCATAATAATAAAAACCCTCCGGAAGCTAGCAACACCGGTTTTCCCGCATTAGGTTTTTTCCGGAGATATTTGTCCACAAAATCCTTGTTTGTCACTTTGTTTATGAGCATGTTATTCAATATTGTTGATTTTTGTAGCATTCGGAAGTGTTCCAAGTCTCAAATTTTGCAAGGAGGCTTGGATAGCGACATTCCAAGAACCCGGAAACGAGTTTGTAGAAATTCCACTCGGTTCAAGACTTACTCGAAATAATTAATTATTTTAATGAAGACCCTAAGTCTAAACTTAGGGAAATGAATTAATTAAAGGAGTATTAATAAGTTAGAGTGTGAATCTTCTAGAAAACATGGATCAAGTCAAGTTTTAGTCTTAGCCATTAATTAATCTTTCAATACGAGCGTTGGTTCTCCAAAAGGAAGATTATAAACGAAAGGTCGGAGGATCACTTGGAAGACAAGCGCGAGCATACACTCGATGAGCGAAGGAGATCCATTCCGATGTAGAATTCGATCTCAATGGGAGAGTTGCAAGGCGAGAAGTTTCGAAGCGAAGGAGGAGGTCGGGGGGTGATCGAGATCGAGGTCGAAGGGCGGTAGTGGGTTGTCGGAGGCGGCTTGAGGCTGCACGGTGTAGAGACCCCATGCATTCTCCATGTAGATTCACGCGGTCCGGCAGCTTTAGGCCATGCGAGAGAATCATGCAAAGTAGACGTGGGGGCAATCAAGGGTTGTTACGGGGTGTCGGAGAATGTGTTCGAGTAAGCCGGAAATTCGGTCTCGGGTGGTTCGGAATTTATCTCGCCATATATTTTCCCTATAAAGATATCATTTCTTTCGAAGAATTAATAAAACCGTCTGTCTTTGCCATAGGTTTTCCCACATTAGGGTTTTTTTCGGGGACAATTGTCCAAAAAATAGCTGTGTACATGTGATTGATTCTTGTGCTTATGTTATCCCATCGTTTATTTCTCTCGCATATATAATTGTGAATGTTGCGGTAGTACTTATTTCGATATTTGCTTGGGAGGATTTACGAATAATAACTTATTGAAATAATAAGTAGGAGAAATAAATTTATCATTGCGATTATTTGTAAATTTTCACAAATACTTGATACGTATGTGTAGGGTTGTTAGGTTTGTATTTACTTGGATGTTAATGCTTGAATTTTCGGATTAATAACTTATGTAAGTAGGAAAAGTAAATCAAATTTAACGATTTGCATTTATGTTTAGTAAATTCGAGAAATTTTCACAATTTGAGTCGTTGATTTCTCAATGAGAAGATTATAAAAAGAAGGCTTGAGGGTCATTTGGCAAGCAAGTCGGGCAAACACTCGGTAACTTGAGGAAGTCGATTCTCGGAGCATAAAATTCGATTTCAACGGTAGTCGAACGCGAGGAAGAAGGAAGCGAGAAGAGCGAGAGAGGTAGCACAAAGGGACAACGCAACGGTGACACGAGTCACACTATCTTTGCACGGAGAAGGATGCGAAGAGAGGACGTCGAAAGGGATAGGGTGTCTCTCGGAGTATCGAAGTTCTCCGAGAGATCGGGAGAAAAATTATCTCAGGCTGTCTTCCTACGAGTTTTCTTAGTTATTTTGCTAGTCATTCCTTGTAAAGAAATTGTTCGTCGAAGATTAATATATAAACCCTCATCATGTTGCACTTGGTTTTTCCACATTGGGCTTTTTACGGGGACATGTTGTCCAAAAATAAGCTGTGTTCATGTGATTGGTTCTTGTGCTTATATTCTATTGTTCTTTTCTTTATATTTATAAATGTGATAGCTTACTAATAGAATTTATTTCGAAATTCTCATGAAGGGTTTGCATAAATAACTTATTGTGAAAATAAGTAGGAGAAATAAATCAATAAGCTGACGGTAGAATTTCGAGTTGAAATTTTCACATCATTCGAGAGCAAAAATCGAGAACGAGGATTGGAGATTCTCGCAATGGAACAAAGTCTAGATGTCATTGTAGTGACAACTCGGAAGGGTTCACGCGGCTCTCCATAGAAGAGGGAAAGCATGGAAGAAAGAATGAATCACGACATCTTTGTATTGGCTTCCAGTTGAAGAAGAATTTGTTGAAATTTGGTTACTGGAGGATAAGTGGTTCCCTAAGGCTTTGATCTTTGGCCAAGGAAAAGTGTCCAAAAAAATTTAATTTTTCTCCTAAAGTGACTTTATAAAGTTTTAAAGTCAAATCTAATTTAAAAGTGACTTTAAGTGATAAAGTTACTAAAGTCTAATTTTAAAGTGACTTTAATAAAGTCAATGTAAAATTAGAAAGGAAAAAGTGACTTTGGAAATAAATGACTAAGTGGGTCTTTATTAAAGTGGGGTGAATTAAAAAAATAGAAAGTGAGAGTTAAATGAGCATTTAATCTCGACCTTAGATCTAAAGCTATTTCGACCATTGGATTTAGGGATTCCCCAAAAAGTCACTTAGGGTTAGGTTAAAGGAGGAAAAGGAGGAAAAGTTCATTCATTCTTTCATGAGCGAGATTGAGAGAGGAAGAGGAGGGGCGGGAGACATTTTTTGGAGAGAGCTTGAGAAGGTGAAGGAGAGGCACACTCGGCAAATACGTACAACGACAATGAGGGCACGGTTTTTGAGGCGACAAAGAGGCTACATGAATATCGAGGCGGCGAGGGGCTATACAACAACACGAGCGAGACGGCGGTCCGTACGGCGATTTTGAGGCACGGTTTCGAGGAGAAAGGCAACATGGTTTTCGAGGAAGAGTACGGCAACAAAGGGCTCGATTTCCAAGGTGGTTGGGCATGTTTTTTCGAGGCGACTAGCATAGTTTTCGAGAAAGGCAAGCTGCATGTAAATTCCGTACGGTCGTATGGTCACGTACGGTCGTACGGCTAAGTTCCGAGCACGATTTCCTAAAGCATGTCATTTCTGTAATAAATTTCTATTTTGAGTTTTTTTGTTATTCGGCACATTTTTCCAAGGCGAGAGGCAAGCATGGAAAACAAGATAAGTCACGTAATTAATTTGCTCGAATTTTTTCCTGTATATTTCACCTCTTTATAAAAGCATTTTTCTAGAAATAAGAAGGAGCTTGATCTGGTTTTCCCCCAAGAGTTGTAGGGGGTTTTTCCAGGGTCATCTTGACCAAAAATCAGCATGTCAAAATTACAGTGTGGCTAATTTATTTTTTTATCGCATTTCCAGGCATTGTGAAAATTTCTAGAATTTGTGTTTTCGAGAAAATATTTATTTTTTTCGGAGTTGTTGAATGTAAGGCTATGGGAATGGGCATTTAACTATATGGAGAAATAAAGTGAAAGCGAAAAGCGGGTGTGGGAAACGAAATTTCTACATGGTATCGGAGCTATTTTCTTTGAGAAAAGGTAGTTTGGAACGACAAAAAGAGAAAATTACAGCAAGCTGATTTTTCACACAGAAAATTTTACCTTTACTACAACAATGTTATTTTCAGCTTATTTAGGACAGCAAACATGTCTTTGGGCTTGAGGGTGGAGGATAGGTTGGATGGGCATAGTAACTACGGTGTTTGAAAGGAGAGAATGCGAGCATCTTTGAGGAGGCGAAGTACGGGATGTCATGGTGCATACCGCACAACACTCTGTTAATGTGCCTATTGATCTTTGTTCGGTTAGCTGACTTATAATAAAAAGAATAACAAGGGTAAGAGTGATTCTAGATGGAATCAAACACCATTGCATTTCTCATGTGAGAGGAAAGAGAAATGCTCATGAGATGTGGACGAGCATTGACCAATCTCTACCCCGGAAGTACCAATGAGAACGAGAAAAAAATGGTCCTAAGGGAGAGCGTCGAAGACCATTAAGATGGGTAACAACGATAGTGCAACTCGGATATCTCACAAAGATTACTAATGTGAGAAATGAGTTGGCGGCAATTGGAGAGGTCATTTCACCCATCGAGTTGGTGCGGATTGCGATGAATGGCCTCCCCGGTTCATGGCTGAACTTTGCTAATGGAGTTTGTGCACGTGAGACCCTTCCCTCTTGGGAGAGGTTTTGGAATGATTGCATACGAGACATAAATCGGAAAAGAACCGACTTGGGGCAGCCTAAACTAGTTGAGCAGTATGCGGATGTAGCACTATTGGCGAGGGAGGCAAGAAAGGGCAAAGGAAAGAAGTAAGCTTCCACAAGCGATGGTGGGGGGCAAAGGTAAAGGTAAACGGGGGAACACGCAAAAGGACTATTCCAAGGTGAAGTGTTGGAATTGTCGAAGATGGGACACTATGCGGTTGTGTGTCCTGGAGAAGAAGAAGAAGGGGAAGAACCAGAACATGGCAGCATCGGCGAGAGGTAGAGGACTTCACGGATCGCTTTGACCGGGAGTTTGGATTCATTGCTTGTGAGTCCACTAGTGCGGGATCACCTACCATGGAGGTTGAGAGGGAATTTGCATTTCGCTCCACTAGCGGGAGCATCTTCGGTGTCTCGGTATGTTGACGGTGGGGCTTCATGTCATATGACGGGACTCTGTGAGTACTTCTCGAGAGCTTTCAAAGAGTGGCAGCGATATAGAGGTAGTACTCGGAGATGAGCCGGCGTTGTTAGAGCGAGTCGGTGTGGGGATGAGGAAGAACCTCATATCCGTCTCGGCTTTGGAGGACGAGAGGATATGAGATATCGTTCGGGAGAGGACAAGTGTTGATATATCCCGGGGGCACTCCAGCCGATTCGGCTAGAGTGATAGGTGTATGCCATGCAAAGGTGTACAAGTTTGCATTTCGGCTCCTTTTGGCATTGAGCGATAGTACCCGGCGAGCAGAGCTAGCAATTCGAGTTGTGTGAGATTGGGCACGCGCGGGATGGGGCACATGTATCATGGGGCCTTGAGGACATTGCAGGAGATCACTACGGGTGTGTCGGATTTCGATGCTGATCACTTTGATACTTGCGAGAGGATGTGCGATGGGCAGGTTTGCCAAATCCCCTTTTCCCGAGCGATGACGGTAGATCAAGCGGGATACTTGATTTGATTCATTCCGATGTGAGCGGTTGGATGTCTCATGTTTCCTTGATTGGATATGATTATTATGTATTATTCATTGATGATCACTCCCGGGAGGACACGGATTTATTTCTTGAAGACCAAGAGTGAGGTCTTCAAGCGGTTCTGGGATTCGAGCTCTTGTGGAGACCCGGACAAGTCGAAAGATCAAGTTCACCGAGGTCGAACAATGGAGGAGAGTACACCCTTGGAAAGTTTGTGGACTATTGTGCGGAAGCGAGGCATTAGGAGGGATTTCACAGGTTCCTTACAACCCCCGGCGAACGGGGTTGCGGAGAGGAAGAAACGGATCCATCGGAGGGGGCTGCAAAGGCATATTACATGATCGGGGGTTGCCATTATTTTTTGTGGGCGAGGCGCTCGCAACACTACGTATATTTGCGAGAACGGGGAGTCCGCATCGTGCCTTGGAGCATGTGACTCACTGAGAAGGCTTTTCTAGGAAGAAGCCTAATGTTGGTCATCTTCGTATCTTTGGGTGTATTGCATACTCCTACGTACCCAAGGAGAAGAGGACCAAGCTAAGCCCACGCGCGAGAAGGGTATCTTTGTGGGCTACGGTAAGACCTCGAAAGCCTTTCGGATTTATATTCCCGCACGCAGGAGAGTTGTTGTCGGGCGGGATGTGAAGTTCGAGGAGGACAGGGACTTTCGTGAGGTCACGAGAGTTAGAGTATCCGGATCGAGCCCGGACCCTCAAGAGCGGTGAGTCGGTCGCAAGGATCCGGTGGGCGAGGATCAAGAGGATCCGGAGGTACACCAATTACGGTGTTAGGGTCCATTAGTGAGTAGTGACTCACGAGTCGGAAGGGGTGGTGCTTCGGGCGACATGCGGAGCACGATCCACAAAGAAGTTCACTAGGGGAGTCCCAGCGATGGACGATTCACTACGGTATTTTAGCATCTACGAGGTTCAAGGGGTAGGCGAAAGAGGACGAGCGAGATGAGACGGTTAGGAGTTCAGCTCCTAATGATGAGGAGGAGGAGTTTCATTCTCCGAGTGGGAGAAGTGTGCTCGGGGAAGAGGAAGCCCAAGTGGCTTCAGGATACCTTGAGAGAGGCAACATCCGTTGTTGGGCCTAAGAAAGGCTGGTCGAGAGAGCGAGACCACCCGAGAGGTTTTGTAGCTACATGGCAATGGCTTCCAACATCTTAAACTGCGAGCCTTCTAGCTATGAGGAGTCGACTAGCCGAGCAGGTGCGGAGAGAGGCCATGCGAGGAGGAGTATTCTTCTATCATGAAGAATGATGTGTGGGAGGTGGTGCCGAGAGCCTAAGGGCAAATCCATGGTTACTTCGAGATGGCTTTACAAGGTAAAGCATGCTACGAATGGCGACAGTTGAGAAATTCAAAGCAAGGTTTGTGGCTAGAGGGTTCTCCTAGGTAGAGGGGAGTAGATTATGAGGAGACCTTCGCTCCCAGTGGCTCGATATGCTTCGATTCACTCCATCATATCGATAGCGGGTAGAGATGGGTTGGAAGATCCACCGAGATGGATGTGAAGACCGCATTTCTCAATGGCTTCATACGAGGAGGAGGTGTATATTGAGTAGCCACGGGCTTTGAGGTGCATGGGAAAGAGTCCCATGTGTGTAGACTAAAGAAGGCCCTTTATGGCACGAAGCAAGCTCCCGAGCTTGGTACTCCGGAGATAGATACATACTTGCGGGAGATGGGTTTCACAAAGAGTGAGGCGAGATCCAAACCTTTACTTTATTGTGATAGGTGAGGAGCCTCTCATTACGGTGCTATATGTGGATGACTTGGTCATTACGGGTGCGGAGAGAAACTCATAGAGCATTGCAAGAGAGATCTTGTGGCGGAGTTTGAGATGAAGGACAATAGCTTGATGCATTACTTTTTGGGTTTGGAGGTGTGGCGGGGAGGAGGGGCATTTCTCCCTAGGACAAGGGAAGCATATTGTGGACATCCTTGGTAGATTCCACATGGAGGATTGTAGACCCATGTCGACACGGAGTGATCATCAAGCGGAAGAAGCTTCATGCTTCGGATTCCGAGATTCGTGGATCCCACATTGTATAGACAATTGATTGGTTCCTTGATGTATTTGGTCAACACTAGACCGGATATTTGTTTTGCGATCCAACAAGATGAGCCGTTCATGTGTGAGCCCGGGGAGGGTACATCGGGTTCTTTCGCAAAACACATTTTGCGGTACTTGCGAGGGACGGTGGATTATGGTCCGGATTATAGGCGGGGGTGATGGATAGAGATTGTGTAATATTCCTAATTAACATCGCTAATTGGAATATTTTCATTTTTGTATAGTTTTGCCGCCTTTAGTTAAATTAATAAATAAAGTGAGAAATAGAGGGTCAACTCACTTTAGTAAAATAAAGTGCTTCCTAGTTGATGAACGTTGTGACTTAAGGGGGGATGGCCTTGGGGGTCCACACACAAATGAGGGGGAGGCCTCACGTAGGCTCCTAAGGTAACCGCGCTGAGGTCAAGGAGGGAGGTCAAGAGACGCGAGTTAGGGTTTTTGAGGGAGTTTGCACTATAAAAAGGTGGGGTCTTCACTCCATTTGGCATTATTGATATGTTATTGATATTGAGAGCTGAGACTTCGTCTACTTCGACGACGCGGTTGTTTAGTCGGTGCAAACGACCTTTGTTTAGTGCGGGCGAGTGTCTCGGTCGGAGAATCTCGCCCTTGGCTCGCGGGGACTTCGAGTGCTCGCTCGAGCAAGGTATTTCCTTCGGTTTTTGTAGGTGATTTGCGGTGGATTTTGGGTGGACGTTTGCGGAGAAGCGGCCCCCTTGGAGTATTGCGCGAGTTCGGGAGAGAGAGGACACGATTTCGACGAGGGAGGACGCGATCATT
Organism: Pinus albicaulis; assembly: GCA_034641835.2. Taxonomy (NCBI): domain Eukaryota; kingdom Viridiplantae; phylum Streptophyta; class Pinopsida; order Pinales; family Pinaceae; genus Pinus; species Pinus albicaulis. The sequence continues at coordinate 88,797,005 of CM076575.1, forward strand.
GTTGTGCGAGCACGGTTGTGAGGTGATTTGGTTGGTGATTTTCAGGCGTTTTTCGGTCTTGGGAGATTGTTGTTTCGGCGGAGGAGGTTTTGCGGGAGAGGATTTTGGCCCCCTTTCCCAGGCGTTTCTCCTGAGCTCTCGCGCCCCATTTCTCGGGAGAGATAGCATTTTCATTGAGGAGGGGTTGTTTGGTGGATTTTTGGAGGTGGAGCATTTGCTTCACGGTTTTACAGGTTTTGTCGGGGAGGGGTTGAGTTCGACTAGCCTTCCGATTTTCAGCTCATTCGGTGTGGGGGATCGCCCCTAGTTCCGGTACATTGCGGCGAGCGGTTTTCTACGGCGAGTTTTCTCCAGCGAACGGAGACGTCATCTCTTGTGGTAGCCATTTCTTATTCGAGAGGGTCTCCACTTGCCTAGAGCAAGGAGAGGTGCACTCATTACGATTATCTCTTGTACCCATATACATGTATTCTCGGATTAATAAAAATGGCTTAGCGTTACGGTATTTTATGTGTATTTGTTCCATATTCTAGTTCGGCATTTTTGTTCTATATAGTCGCTTGTTGTTTTGTTGTGTATTATCTAGTTTATTTCCCGTTAGGGGATATTACGGTGGTATCAAAGCATAGTTCGCTCGACTTTGTGGTGCTAGCAGTCTATGACGCCGGGGATAATCCCTACTTTGATCGAGAGGAGACACGAGAGACGTTGAGAGTAGGTGGGAGTTTCCCTTCGTGAGGGAGGGACTGCGATCGGGGAGCCACACGAGACAGTTCGGAGCGGGGAGCGACTGCAAGGGACACGGAGCGAGCAGAACCCGATGGGCGGACGAGGAGGGTTCGAGGGAGATGGGATACGCTCCTCCATCACATGCGGGGAGATGACACGGAGACTCACGGCCATAGAGATCGGACGGAGGGAACCTCCCGGGGGTTTTCCCCGAGTCGGTGAGGGATCGGGGTATGTCTCACCACGTGCCGGTGCATGATGCTATCCCCATTGTGGCATCTCATGCACCCACGCGATCCACTATGCCCACATTCTTGCCGGAGGACGCGGGGGCGAGGGAGTACGGGGGAGGTGCACGAGAGGGATATTCCGGCACCCACGCGATCTACCATGCCTACCTTCTGGCCAGGACGCGAGGGACAGACGATACGGCGAGAGATAGATCCGGGTCGGATGGGCGACCTTTTTCACGAGTACCGGGCTTACGGACCGGCGTTCATGGATCTCTCTCACCTTCGGAGACTATATCCAAGTCCGACGATGACATTGAGACCCCGTGATCATCACCGAGGGGCACGAGGCACCATACGTGATGACCCGCGCGCGGCCTAGTAGATTTCATTTGCCCACGTTTGATGGCTCATCAAACGGTTCGACAAAGTCTTGGGTGGAGAAGGCTGGACATCTATTTCCGGCTTAACCGTGTCGCGGTCAAAGGCCATTAAGGTGGCAACATTACATCCGGGACGGTGAGGCCCGGGGCTGCGCTGGTTCCATGGGATGACGACACTCGGACATTCTGCCGGTGACGACATATGCGGGAGTTTACCGGAGGGTGATAGAGCGCTTTGACGGGAAGGATCGGAAGCGACATTTTGTTGAGTTGACAAAGCTCAAACGGTCGCGGGAGTGCGGAGACATACATTTCGTACTTCTTGAGGATTTCGGTGATGGTTCCCGATTTGTACGCGGCTCGGATGGTTTACATGTTTGTGGAGGGATTGTCGAGCCACTTCGTGGCCCTAGTGCGGTCGACCGGACCCGCTACCCTTCGGGATGCCATCGGCGGAGACTCGGGACTTACAGATGTCTTACCCGAGGGACTCGGACACCCTATCCCCGGAGACGGGCTTTCCGGCCCTAAGGGGAAGGACACGAGGGTTCCACCTCCCAAGGCGAATCGGGACGAGGGCGGTTTGATGACGAGGCTAGGAGAAGGGCGAGGAGGAAGCGGTTGTGCTTCACTTGCCGGGAGCCATGGGCACGGGAGACATGGGTGTCTTGTAGGGAAAGCACACTTCATTGAGGTCTTCTCCAGGAAAGCGGTGGAGAAGAGGATGAGGGGGATGACGTGGAGCGGGGAGATTGTTATGCGGCGCGAGTACCTTACCACCTCCACCACCCGCACCGGAGTGGGGCATCATTTGCACCCACTCTGGGGGGAGCTCGAGCCGCATTGCGGGGAGTTCCCAAGTACTTGACACCTGCGCGTACGAGGGATAGTGCGCGGGCGGCGCGGGTTTCGGTCTTAGTTGACGGTGGGGCCACCCACAACTTTATTGATGCCCGGATGGTTGAGCGGAGAGGCATACGGACGAGAGGGCTTTGATGGGTTTTCCGTCTTGGTCCCGAGGAGATCGAGACCATGGCATGTGCTCAATATGTTCGGAGTTATCGGTGACGATGGGCACTTATACATTGACGAGATCACTTCTTTGTGGGTGGACATTCGGGACACCAACACGATATTGGGTGTTCGGTGGCTTATTACTCTAGGGGAAAGTCACGACAGTTGGAAGGCCCTAGAGATGGAGTGGGATGATCCCAAGACGGGGAGGCATGAGAAGATACGGGGGACGAGCACACATACCCACCCCCGGGACGGTGTCGGCACACGGGATGGAGGCGACCTTCCGCAAGGGAGACATAGAGTGGGCGGTAGAGTTGCGGGCTTCGGAGGCGGTGGATACAGGGGACGGGCGATGCATCCCACAGAGCTCCCGGTCTATTCTCGATAGGTATGCGAGCGGTTTTCGGGGGATATTCCACCGGGCAGACCCTTAGGATCGGGGGTTTTGAGCATACGATCGAGCTTGAGCGGGGGGATACGGTGCCGTGATTACCACCGTATAGGCATCCCAAGGCCTATCGGGACGAGATAGAGCGGGTTATCCGAGGAGTTGCTGGCCCTTGGTCACATCCGGCCCGACGACGAGTCCTTTCGCTTCTTACGTAATGTTCGGTGAAGAAGAAGGACGGCACATTGCGCATGTGCATTGACTACGAGGGCTACGAATAAGAAGACCCGAAGAACGGGTACCCCCATCCCCGGGATCGATGAGCTGATGGATGAGTTGAGAGGGGCACGGTTCTTCTCAAAGATTGACTTGAGATACGGGTACCATCGGATTCGCGTGAGGGAACGGGACATTCCCAAGACCGCTTTCGGGTGTCACTATGGGCACTTTGAGTTTACGGTCATGCCATTCGGGCCGACCAATGCACCCTGCTACCTTCCGGTCATGCATGAACCACATTTTCGGGGGTCATGCGAGGAAGTTTGTCTCGGTCTTCTTTGATGACATACTTATATACAGATGGGACTTGGGAGGAGCACCTCCGGCATATTGAGACAGGCTTTTTTGCACATCTTGGAGGAGCGAGCGAGTTCTATGCCAAGCTCTCCAAGTGTGAGTTCGGGTTGACGAGAGATGTTAGTATCCGGGGGCACATTATAGGGAGTGGACGGGGGGTGAGAGTCCACGAGAGGGAGAAGTTCGGGGGCCATCGAGGATTGGCCGGAGCCGCTGAATGTGACGGAGCTTCGGGGGATTTATTGGCATTTGCACATACTACGGGAAGTTCGTCAAGGGCTTCTCTCGGCTTGTTGCACCCCCTCACGGATTTGACGAGGAAGGGGGCATTCGGTTGGTCGGACACGGCACGGCGGAGCATTTTGACAAGCTCAAGGAGGTGATGAGCGAGTTGTCTCGTGTTGGCGTTGCCGAGTTTTACACAGACCCTTTGTCCTAGAGTGTGATGCATCGGGGAGAGGGGATTGGTGCGGTTTTTGATGCGGGCGGTCACCGATTGCTTTTGAGAGCGGGAAGCTCCTTCCACACGAGAGGTTGTATCCCATATACGACAAGGAGATGTTGGCCATCATGCATGCGTTGGCCAAGTACGGCGGTACACGGTGGGCGGCAAATTCGGGGTGAGGACGCGATCATAACGACGAGGTACTTTACCGGAGCAAAAGCGATTCACGAGAGAGGCAACGAAGTGGATCGGCAAGATCCAAGCCTATGACTTTGACATCGAGTATGTCAAGGGCAAGAATAACGTGGTAGGCGATGCCCTTTCTCGTGGACGGCACGTTATCACTTATCGACTTGGAGCCGATTGGAGGGCTCGACTAGCTGGTTGAGTACTCCAAGGACAGGGTTTGCATGTGAGGTCTCGGACGGGTAGGTAGCAGATGACGGGGTACGGGGTGGTCGATGAGATCATCTATTTCGGGGATAGGATCTTCTTGATCGAGGGATCTCAGCTCAAGAAGAAGATACTCCGAGGCTTCACCACGATTCTCCATTGGCGGGCCATCGGGGGTTCACCAAGACCTATCGGGCCATTCGGGAGAGGTTCTCATGGAAGGGCCTCCAAGGAGGACGTACTCCGGCATGTCGGGGAGTGCGATGTTTGCCGACGAAACAAGGGAGAGATGAGCCATCCTGCAGGTTGTTGCGGCCTCTTCCCATTCGGAGGGGAAATGGGAGAGCATATCGATGGACTTCATCACGGGGGGTTGCCCATGGTGCGGGGCAAGGAGCGCATCTTCGTAGTCGTTGACGGGCGACGAAGCTGTGCCCATTTTTTTCGCCATATCCGCACATCACACGGCACCGCAGTGGGTGCGAGGCGTTCTTCGGGGAGATTTTCGAGATTACATGGTCTACCCAAGACCATCGTCGATGATAGGGGACAGCGGCTTCATGGGCGGATTCGGCGAGAGCTCTTCCGACTAGTGGGGACCGAGTTGACCACGAGAGCACTAGTTATCACCCCCCGGACGGACGGAGCGAGACGAGAGATAGTTAACAAGTGGGCGGGAGGGCTACTTGCGTAACTACGTCGGTGGACGGCGAGAGGGCATGGTCGAAGTGGCCGCATTTGGGCGAGATACGCTACAACACGACGCATCATATGTCTATCGGTATGTCACCTTTCTATGCTTTATATGGATATCATTCCTTATCTTTTGTGGACATGATGTTTGGTGTTAGCGAGAGGCTCACGAGAGCCAAGTTATGGATCCAAGAGAGCCAAGATATCCTCCAGGAGCTCTCAAGGACAACATAGCCACAACACGAGAATCGGCCCCAGTGCCGTATGCTGATAGGGGGTCGGGTGGAGAGACACTTCGAGGTAGGGGGACTTGGTCTACCAACGACTACGATCATACCGAGCGGTCTTCACTCCAAGCGAGAAGGGGGCGGAAAAGCTTAAGCCCCGCTTTTATGGGCCATACGGGGTGATACGCGAGGATCGGGCGAAAGTTGCATATGAGTTGGAGCTGCCCCAAGGCGACAAGATTCATAACATCTTCCATGTATCATGCTCAGAAAAAGGCACCGGGCCGATGGGTGACGATTACGGAGGAGCTACCACCCACGGATGATGAGGGGCATGCGGTGTTGCGGCCGGAGGCTATTATTGACACTAGGGAGGGCGGCTACGGGCGAGGGGAAGATCGGGGGAGTTCTTGGTGAGATGGAAGAACTTGCCGAATGAGGATGCCACTTGGGAGGATGAGAGGATATTACAACATCCATCACTTCGGCTTGCTTGAGGACAAGCAACGTTCTGTCGAGGAGAGCGTAATATTCCTAGTAGCTTACCGCTAATTGGAATATTTCATTTTTGTATAGTTTTGCCGCCTTTAGTTAAATTAATAAATAAAGTGAGAAATAGAGGGTCAACTCACTTTAGTAAAATAAAGTGCTTCCTAGTTGATGAACGTTGTGACTTAAGGGGGATGGCCTTGGGGGGTCCACACACACATGAGGGGAGGCCTCACGTAGGCTCCTAAGGTAGCTGCATGCGAGGTCAAGGAGGAGGTCAAGGACGCGGTTAGGGTTTTTTGAGGAGGTTTGCACTATAAAAGGTGGGGTTTTCACTCCATTTGGCATTATTGATATGTTATTGATATTGAGAGCTAGACTTCTGTCTACTTCAGCACGCCGGTTGTTTAGTCGGTCTGCAGCATTGTTTAGTGCGAACTGAGTGTCTCCGGTCGGAGATCTCGCCCTTGGCTCCGATGGACTTCGAGTGCCTGCTCGAGCAAGGTATTTCCTTCAGTTTTTGTAGGTGATTTGCAGTGGATTTTGGGTGGACGTTTGCAGAGAAGCAACCCCTTGGAGTGACTGCGCAGTTCAGGAGAGAGGACGCAGTCATTGTTGTGCAGCACAGTTGTGAGGTGATTTGGTTGGTGATTTCAGCGTTTTTCAGTCTTGGGAGATTGTTGTTTCAGCCGGAGGTTTTGCAGGAGGATTTTGGCCCCTTTCCCAGCGTTTTCCTTGAGCTTCTGCGCTGTTCCTGGGAGAGACAGCGTTTTCATTGAGGAGGGGTTGTTTGGTGGATTTTCGGAGGTGGAGCATTTGCTTCACGGTTTCTGGGTTTTGTCTGGAGGGTTGAGTTCAGCTAGCCTTCCGATTTTCAGCTCATTCCGGTGTGGGGATCATCCCCTAGTTCCAGTACATTGCAGCAGCAGTTTTCTACGGCAGTTTTCTCCAGCAGCTAGGACGCCGTCTCTGTGGTAGCCATTTCTTATTCTGAGAGGGTCTCCACTTGCCTAGAGCAAGGAGAGGTGCACTCATTCTGATTATCTCTTGTACCCATATACATGTATTCTCAGATTAATAAAATGGCTTAGCGTTCTGGTATTTTATGTGTATTTGTTCCATATTCTAGTTCCGGCATTTTGTTCTATATAGCTGCTTGTTGTTTCTTTGTCTGTCTATTTCCGGGTGGGGATATTACAGAGTTAGCGAGTTACGCGATTCGGATTGGGCAAGTTGTGCTTCGATACGGCCGCAATTGTTGTTTTGGGTTGAGTTCGGGCGTGGTGTCGTCGTTCGGCGGAAAGCGACGCAGGGCCATTGAACGTGTATAGCGACCGGTCTAGCTAGTTGTGAGGCCATCTGGCTTCGCAAGATGTTGTTTGGCTTATTTGGTCAATCGTTGAGACCTTCAATGATATACTGTGATAATCAGAGTTGCATTAAACTCACGGAGAATCCTGTATTTCATGACAAGTCAAAGCATATTGGAGTCAAATATCATTTCATCAGAGACTATGTTCAGAAGGGAGCTGTGAAACTTGAGTATATTCCCACTGATGAGCAGGTTGCAGATATTCTTACCAAAGCCTTTCGACGAGGCAAGCATGTCTATTTCAGAGACAAGATGGGTGTGGTGAGGAACACCTTCCTCGGTAAGAGGGAGTGTTGAAATTTGGTTACCGGAGGACAGGTGGTTCCCTAAGGCTTTGATCTTTGGCCTGGAGAAAAGTGTCCAAAAGAAATTAATTTTTCTCCTAAAGTGACTTTATAAAATTATAAAGTCAAATCTAATTTAAAAGTGACTTTAAGTGATAAAGTTACTAAAGTCTAATTTAAAAGTGACTTTAATAAAGTCAATGTAAAATTAGAAAGGAAAAGTGACTTTGGAAATAAATGACTAAGTGGGTCTTTATTAAAGTGGCGTGAATTAAAAAATAGAAAGTGAGATTTAAATGAGCATTTAATCTCAGCCCTAGATCTAAAGCTATTTCAGCCATTGGATTTAAGGATTCCCCAAAAGTCACTTAGGGTTAAGTTAAAGGAGGAAAAGAAGGAAAAGGCCATTCATTTTTTCATGAGCAGAGGAAGAGAAGGAGAGATGGAGACATTTTATGGAGAGAGTTTGAGAAGGTGAAGGAGAGGCACACTCAGCAAATCTGTACAGCAACAAGGAGGGCATGGTTTTCGAGGCAGCAAGGCCGTACAATAGCACAAAAACCGAGACAGTAGTCCGTACAGCAGTCCATACAGCGGTTTTGAGGCACGATTTTCGAAGAGAAAGGCAGCACAGTTTTCGAGAAAGAGTACAACAACAAAGGGCTTGATTTCCAAGGTGGCTAGGCACATTTTTCGAGGCAGCCAACACAGTTTTCAAGAAAGGCAGTCTGCTGTAAATTCCATATGGCCTTACAGTCCGTACGGCCGTACAGCTAAGTTCCAAGCACGATTTCCTAAACTGTCATTTGCTGTAATAAATTTCTGTTTTGAGTTTTTTACTGTTTTGGTACGTTTTCCAAGGCAAAGGCAAGCACGGAAAACAAGATAAGTCTGTAATTAATTTGCTGGAATTTTTCCTATATATTTCACCTCTCTGTAAAAGCATTTTCCAGAAGTAAGAAGGATCTTTCAAACTGGTTTTCCCCAAGAGTTGTAGGGGGTTTTTCCAAGGTCATCTTGACCAAAAATCAACGTGTCAAAAATCTGTGTGTGGCTGATTTATTTTACTGAGTTTTATTTATGCATTTCCAGCATTGTGAAAATTTCCAAAATTTGTGTTTTCAGAAAATATTTATTTTTTCAGCTTGTTGAATGTAAGGCTATGGGTATGGGCATTTAACTATATGGAGAAATAAGTTGAAACTGAAAACTGGGGTGGGAAACAGAAATTTCTACAAATTTGCTTACGTATCAAGCTCTGCTTCCTCAGAGGTTTGGTATATTGATAGTGGAGCTTCTGCACATATGACGGGGATACGAGAGTGTTTCTCGAGCTATCAAGATGAACAAATGAACTTCAAGATCGCCATGGGAAATAAGGTGAAATGTTCCCCTATTGGAAGAGGTACCATAGTTTTTCAAACTGAAGCTGGGAATAAGCTTCAAGCTACTAATGTGTTGCATGTGCCTGGGTTGGGGATGAACTTACTCTCTATGTCTTAGCTGCAGAACAAGGGCTATGACGTATACTTCAATGGCAAACAAGTATATGGCAAACACCCGAGTTGAAAGAAAAAGGCACAAATCAGAGTCAGGAGCAACAAATTGTATAAGTTGCAGCTCGAATCTCCAATGGCACTAATAGATAGCAGTAGTGAGAAGGCTTTGAATAAGCTATGGCACAAAAGGATGGGACACTTACACCATGGAGCTCTAAGAATTCTCAAAGAGACCGTCATAGGACTTCTAGAACTGAGCACCAAGCGAGATGATGTATGTAGAGGATGCGTACTAGTTAAGTACGCCAAGGTAGCTTACCCCGAAAGCAGTAATAGGGATAAGAGTGTATTGAGATTAATACTCTCAGACATCTGCGTACCTATGTCCCACAGAGCTCTTAATGGCGTCAAGTACTTCGTCACCTTCATTGATGACCATTACAGGAAAACTTGGATCTACTTTCTAAATACCAAGGATGAGGTCTTTGATCATCAATTCAAAGAGTTTAAAGCTCTGGTTGAGAATTCGACAGGAAAGAATATAAAAATATTGCGGTTAGATAATGGTAGAGAATATATTGATAAAAACTTCACTGAGTTTTGTGTAAGGGGTGGCATCAAAATAGAGTGGACCGCCCCATTTAATCTGGAGCAAAATGGAGTAGCAGAAAGGAAGAATAGAACTATTTTTGAAGCAGCGAGGACAATGTTGTATGATCAAGATATGCCCAAATTCCTGTGGGCAGAGGCATGCAGTCAACGGTGTATGTTCAAAACAGGATTCCTCACAAGGCACTAGGTAAGATTACACCAGATAATGTCTTCACTGGCAGGAAGCCAAAGGTATTCCATTTAAGGATATTTGGTAGTTTGGCATACTGCCATGTTCTAGGAGAAAAGAGGAAGAAATTGGATCAGACTGCAGAAAAGGGATATCTAGTGGGATATAGCGAGAATGCTAAGGCATATAGAATCTACATTCCTGGAAATAGGAAAGTTGTAGTACAACGGGATGTAAATTTCATGGAGGAAAGAGGTTTCAACAAATCCCGGGAGATGCCTTTCAAAACGCAGTAAGAGGATGATCCACTAGTCTAACCTCTTCGACCAGTGAAAACTAGCACCAGTGCTTCTCCAGGGCACAAGGATCCAGGAGTTTTATCTCAGGAAGATTCGCAAGAGGAGCAGGAAGATCCAACCTCTACCAGCAGTAGGACGAGCCGAGAACTGTGACAGATTTTGAGGGACGCAGAAGAGTTTGTCGAAGCTCCTAGAAATGAGAAGAGGCAGCGCAGGAAACTTGACAGGTACCAAGCCTTGGTGGCTCAGGTTGGAGAACCCTATAGTTTTCAGGAGGCAGCTCAACATCAAGTATGGGTAGATGCAATGGTGGAAGAATACAACTCCATCATGACTAATGCCATCTGGGAAGTGGTTCCTAGGCCTCATGATAGATCAGTTGTAGGTTCGAGATGGATCTACAAGATCAAATATGCTACAGATGGCAGCGTAGAAAAATACAAAGCCAGGTTCGTGGCTACGGGATATGCTTAGAAGGAAGGGATAAACTATGAAGAAACCTTTGCCCCAATACCCAGATATACTTCTATCAAATCCGTGATATCCCTTGCAGCGTAGATGGGGTGGGAGATTCACCAGATAGATGTCAAGACTGCATTCTTGAATGGGGTGATAGAATAATGCTAGAGGGCTTTGAAACGCATGAGAAGAAGATGCATGTATGTAGGCTTAAGAAAGAATTGTATGGACTTAAACAAGCGCCTAGAGCTTGGTACGGTCGAATTGATGGGTACTTGCAGAAGATGGGATTCGTCAAGAGTGATATAGATCCTAATCTCTACTATCTAACAGTAGAGAATAAGCATCTAATACTGGTGTTGTATGTGGATGACCTACTCCTGACAGGCTCAATTAGGCTCATCAAGGATTGTAAGGAGAACCTAGCCGCAAAATTTGACATGAAGGATCTGGGACTGATGCATTATTTTTTGGGGTTGGACGTTTGGCAGTAGAAGGGTGAAATCTTCCTTGGTCAAGGAAGATATGCTACAGAAATTCTGAAGAGGTTTAGGATGCAGGATTGTAAACCCATGGCTACTCCAATTATCACCAACTGGAAGAAGATTGATGTATCCGAAGATGATGAGGTTGATCCTCCCTTGTACAGACAGCTCATAGGGTGCTTGATGTATCTGGTTAACACAAGGCTAGACATCTGTTACGTTGTCAATACCCTCAGTCAATTCATGGTGGAACCAACGAGAGCACATTGGGCAACAGCCAAGCATGTTCTCAAATACATACGAGGAACAATCGAGCATGGATTAAGATACACCCGAGGCAATGACATCAGACTGAGTGGGTTCACTGATGCAGATTGGGCTTGAAGTTTAGTAGATCGGAAAAGTACTAGTGGGTATTGTTTCAACATTGGATCAGGAGTGACTTCTTGGTACAGTAGGAAACAGAAGTCCGTAGCTCTGAGTTCAGCTAAGGCAGAATATATGGCAGCAAGCACAACTTCGTGTGAAGCCATATGGCTTAGGAAGTTACTTGTGAATCTACTCAAGGAGAAGATTGAAGCGACCAGTATTCTATGTGATAATCAGAGTTGCATTAAGCTCTCTGAGAATACTGTGTTTCATGATCGGTCGAAGCACATTGACATCAGGTGTCATTTTATCAGAGACTGTGTTCAACAAGAAGTTGTATAGTTGCAGTACACTCCAACAAGAGAACATGTGGCAAACATCCTTATTAAGGCTTTAGGAAGAACAAACTTTGTTTATTTCAAAGAGAAGATGGGGATGATCAAGAATCAGTCTCAGTATTAGATATGGACAAGTAAAAAACTTGAGAGGGAGCTACAGTACAGATGAGGCAGTGTCATGGGTAGCAGTACAGAAGGCAGCAGCACAACAGATGAGGGGCATGCATTAGCAGCGCAAAGGATGCTTCAGGGTCAAAGCAGTATGTAGTAGGAAAATTGTTAAAACATTTTCCTTGCTAAGAGGGATTGTTGATTTTTGTAGCATCAAAAAGTGATCTAAGTCTCAAAGTTGGTGAGGAGGCTTGGACACCAACATTCCAAATAACCCAGAAACCGTTTGTGGAAATTCCACTCGATTCATGTTTTATTAAAATAATTAATCATTTTAATGAGGACCCTGAGTCTAAACTTAGGGAAATTAAATAATTAATGGGTATTAATAAAACAGAGTATGAATCTTCTAAAGAACGAAGATCAAGTCAAGATTTAATCTTAGCCATTTATTAGACTTCTTATCTGGGTCGTTGATTTGTCAATGAGAAGATTATAAAAGAAGGCTTGAGGGTAATTTGGAAAGCAAGTTGGGCAAACACTCAATAACCCAAGGGAAGTCGATTCTCAGAGCATAGAATTCGATTTCAGAGGGAGAGTTGTAGGGAAGAGGAAGTGGAGGGCTTCAACAACAGTGAAAACTCGAGGAAGAAGGAAGCAGAAGAGCAGGGAGGTAGCATAGAGGGGCAATGCAACAATGATGCAGTCTCATGCAGTCTCTGCACAGAGGATGTAGAGAGGGATAGGGTGTCTCTCAGGGATTAGAAGTTCTCCAAAGATCAGGAGAAAAATTATCTCAGGTGTCTTCCTGCAGTTTCTTAGTTATTGTGCCAGTCATTCCTTGTAAAGAAATTGTTGTTGAAGATTAAAATATAAACCCTCATCCACTGCACTGGTTTTCCCACATTGGGTTTTTCCGGGGACAATTGTCCAAAAATAGTTGTGTTGATTTGATTGGTTCTTGTGCTTGTATTCTATTGTTATTTTCTTTATATGCTTAAATGTGATAGCTGCAGTAGAATTTATTTCGAAATTTACTGAAGGGTTTTCATAAATAACTTATTGTGAAATAAGTAGGAGAAATAAATCACTAACTGCGGTAGAATTTCAGAGTTGAAATTTTCACACAAGTGACTCACTTCAGGGTTCTTTCCTGTGAAGAGTCCCTTTGGCGTTTTCTTCCCCAATGCCCTATGAGGAGTTTTGTTTTGAATGTACATTGCTGTGTTACATGCTTCTGCCCATAAAAATCTGAGTAGATCCTGATCATGCTCAAGTCTCTCAATCATAACCTAGTGACAACGCAAAATCTGCCGAAGGTCTATGCGAACAGGCACAGGATTGAGAGACAGTTTGAGGAGGGGGACTTAGTTTTCTTGTGGCTACAGCTATACTGTCAGTCTACGCTGAAACAGAAGGGGGGCAAGAAGCTACAACCTCGTTTCTATGGGTCGTACCGGGTGATTAGGAGAGTTGAAGAGGTGTCCTATGAGCTGGAGCTTCCACCAGGGAGCAAGATTCATGACATCTTTCATGTCTCATGCCTCAATAACGTGTTGGGACATCAAGTGACAGTGGTGACAAAGTTGCCTCCACTCGATGATGAGGGGCATTTGGTTCTGGAGTCGGAAGCCATTTTGGAGACGAGAGAGAGGAAGTTGTGGAGTAGAACCATCAGGGAGTACTTAGTACGTTGGAGAAATTTAGTGGATGAGGATGCCACTTGGGAGGGTGAGCACATACTTGAACATCCATCGCTGAAGTTGCTTGGGGACGAGCAACATTTGGGAGGGGAGGACTGTAATGTCCCTTCCTAGAATATTTTTCCTTAAGTTATTTCCACAAATTTTGACATTTTTTTTTATTATGGGACCCACAAATTTTTGGACTAAGACTTACAAGAAAGGAAGATCGAAAATCATGTTGCTAGTGGGACGTGGGGGCCACACTCACTTGTAAATGCACTTACTTAGGAGGAAATTTGAATTACCAAGGAAGGAAGTCGAAAAGCTTGTTGGATGGACCCACAAAGGAAGGAAGCTCACAAATTATCTCAACAACTTTTGGGGTCTTTTGTCAATCAAACTTACTCTTGTTGCTCGAGCTACTTAGTCGGGTCACAGTGTTGTTCAGCACAGAGATTTCCAAGGGGAGAGCTCACCCTTCTTTCGGTGAACTACGAGTACCACCCTGGGAGGTAAGATTGTGCCAAGTTAGGGGAGAGTTTGGAGGAATTCAGAACTAAACACACAACCTTTCTCTTAGCCAGTGCTTACTCTAGGAGGACGCGAGAGGGGCTTATGCTTGGCTCTTTTCAATTACCCTTTGGGTGGTGTTTGCCGTGAGAATTTTAGTATAGAAGCTCCAAGGGAAGACCAAGCTAATCGAGGAGTTTTGGGGCAGAAGGTTGCTGATTGGAGGAATTACGAAATTATCTATCCAAGGCTTGCTCAATACCTATTTTCTGGGCACTTGTGGGAGTTTGAGCGAAGAGATTAGGAGCTGGATTTTGCCGGGAGATTTTAGGAGAACTTTGGGAAGGTGAAACTCAACATTTTGGGAGTGATTGGAGGGCCTTTTTCAGGGAGATTGCAGACAAGCCATATTTTCCAGCCAGTTGAGGAGGACGTGGTAATTGGGGCCGAATTTTAGGGTTCAGAACTAGGCTAAACCCTTTCTGGGTTTTGGTGGGTTATTTGAGAGGAGCTTGGGGCTAATTTTGCAGATTTTTTTGAGGATCGGAGGTGGGCCTTTTAGCAATTCCTTTCTAGCAGACAACGTATTTTTCTGGGCAGCACAAGGCATCGTTGGAGCAGTCCATTCTCTCATCTCAACACTCTATTTTCTCACTTGGGTATTGTCAAGCTTACCTTTGAGGTAAGCCCAGGTGCACTCCTTCCATACCATTGTACTCTTGCTCCAAAAATTTAATAAAATCGCTCAGTTGGATGGCGTTTTTGGTGTTTTCATGGGTGTTTACTGAAATTTTTGAATTTTGTGTCTGCATGTTCTATTTTTCTTTGCATATCACTCTTTTTCCTAATTAGGAACATTACAGGTCTTCACTTGATTGGTTGAGATACTAATTGGGAATCCTCCCTTAGCCTCTTCAAAGGAAGTTGGCCTTAAGAGTGGGGGTTTGGGCTGATGTGATAGTGAGCCCTTACTATGTGGGTGCCCATCTTAGCAAGTTGCATGGGCGTTTGCAGCCCTAATTATTTGATAAAAATCTCCTTTTAACTATTGAAAATTGACAGCTCAAAGATGAAGTTCCTTAAATAAAATCTCATTTTTGACAATTTTGGAGTGACTTTCTAAAAATAGAAATTGATGTCTAGCTTCTCAAGTATGACTTTCCAAAATTAGTAAATCACCTTGCATCAATTGGTAATCAAGTATAGTTGAACGAAAATCACTTATCATTAATCAATCTTAATAGTTCAATCTCGACTTAATCATCAATATTATTAATATTATTATTATTATCCTTTATATTATGATGCTATTATTAAAAGGAATTACAATTCATCTTACCTTCATCACCTCAATCACTTTGGACCTCTTTCCTTGATGACTCACAGGGCACTACGTAACTCTCTCTCTTTTATTGATATGTTACTCTCCCTCTTACACACTCATTAAAGACATGGCATATGTAATATCCCCAAATTCACAGTTAGCTAATTGGGATATTAATTTTGATTAATTTTGGCAAATGCTAATGTTGGGTGGAAATAAAGCGGGTAGGGGACCCACAACTAATAATTAGGCCAAATAAAGTATTTTCCTAAAGTCCCTAAGGGAAAATTGAGGCTCTAGTAGTGGGGTCGAGTTGGCCTTAGGTGGCAGCGTAGAAGAGACACGAAAAGGACAACGTGAGATTGGCTAGAGGAAGACAACACGTGATTGGCCAAGGAGAGGCAGTACAGGTCAAGGTGGGACCCAAGGCATACGTTGGGCCTCAATGGATAAAAGGAAGAAGGGAAAGCTCATTCGACATTCATTCATTCATGTATTTCCTCCTTGTCATTTTGACAGAGCACGCTTGAGCCAGAGAGCCAAGTCTATAGTGTTGTTTAGCACACAAGATCTTCAAGCGGAGATCTCAACCTCTACCTCGAGGGATTTCGAGTGCCCACTCAGGAGAGGAGTTCCACACCTTGTGAGGATAATTTCCATCAACAGCATCAAGAGGAAGCGTAGTCAGTTATAGACTGCGCAGAGGAGGATACTGCGTAGGGGAGGACGCGGTGTAGAGAGGATTTGGTTGTTCTAGGAGGTGAGAAGAGAGGGATTTGCAACTAATATTTGGTGGGGAGGCTTGGAGCTTCCTAACAGATATTTTTGTGGAATTTTGGAGTCTTACAGCAATAAGGTTTACAGGAGGATCGATGTACCTAGCAGTGCAGTGAGACAAGACCAAGAGGGCCAATTTTCGAGGGGCGAACCCTTTTTAGGTTTTTCTAGGTTTATTGAGGAGAAGCCAAGATTTATTTGGCTGAATTTTCTGGGCAGATTTGAGGTGTCAAATAGAGATCCTAACTCAACGAGTAGCTAGAGGTGTTAGGGGAACTTGGTTCAAAATTCCGGGGTCAACATTTGGCCAATGCCTTCGTGGGTTTTTGTGGGTTTCTTGAGTAGAGTATGGGGTTAAAGTCTTGGAATTTTCTGAGCAGTATAGCAGGCCCTAACGACATTCTTCGGGAGCAGAAACAACATTTCTTGCAGATTGCAACGCAAAGCTATAGCCATACAACGTACCATCAGTGGGGAATTTTAGCATTGATTCAGAGGGCTTCTCTAGCTTGCCTTGAGCAAGCCCAGGTGCCTTCATTACAACACCTCAAATGTAGCCATTTCTAGCATATTAATAAAATGGCTCAGGACATTCCTTATGTATGTCAGGATGATGACTCTTCTTTGGATGAGTCCATGGGGTCATATGAGGATGCTTCTGGGGAGCATGAGCAGTGATGCAAAGTTGATGACAGTAGGCCGGTTTCGTATTTTAGTGTGCATGTGGTTTCAGGGGACTCTATGGGAGATATTCAGGATGATGAGTCACTTGTGATGATTATGCAGAGCAACTTATGGTACAACTAGAGGGCACATTGGAGCGTCGGAGAAGCCCCCTGTAGGCATACATAAATGGGGCTAGCAGCATTGTTGGGTCACCTATGTCCATTGGAGAGAGAGAGACGGATCTACCTAGTCAGATCTCA
Organism: Pinus albicaulis; assembly: GCA_034641835.2. Taxonomy (NCBI): domain Eukaryota; kingdom Viridiplantae; phylum Streptophyta; class Pinopsida; order Pinales; family Pinaceae; genus Pinus; species Pinus albicaulis. The sequence continues at coordinate 88,813,794 of CM076575.1, forward strand.
TGCGTTGACTTGAATAGCGAGATGAGACGACCCGAGTTGCACAGGGTGCAACATCTGCATGTCAGAGTTGCTCTAGGTGCAGGATTTCACGCATTCGATCCCTCTCTTGGGGTTGGATGGCGAGATATTTTGAGTTGGTACCCGGGGGAGTGGATTATGGAGATGGTGATGCACCGAGGTGTAGCTCAGCAGGAGCTTCCAGGCACTAGGGTTACCAGAAGCCCAAACTGGCATTGGGATCCGGGTGGGACTACCTATCACTTCCCAAGTATGTCGGTTGACTACGACCTAGAGGGTATAGTTGACCTAGCAGTTGAGCGTGCACATTCGCTAGGGGAGTTTCAGCCGACACTAATGTCCAACCTGTTTAGGTACAAACTTCTTGAGTTGTTTTGGTACGAGGATTGTACACGAGATCACGGGATGATCAACATACTCTGGCAGGAATTTGACAGAGGGGGCATTGGTAGGCCACCAAACAGTGCCTTGTATGGAGCTAGGGATTCTTTGCATTGTGTGGGGCACGGAGGGCACGGAGGAGCAGAGCAGGATTGGCATCTCTACTCGTACCTAGGGAGATTCACTTCTTGGGTCCCTCAGGGAGGATTTGGAAGGGAGATCCATTCATTGGAGGGTACGGTGATGCGGCAGTGGAGGTGATGGTACCGATCGAGTATGGGTCAACGCATATGGATACAGCCTCAGGCCATCACACCTTGGGACGTGTAGGAGCATCCATCGTTGGGCAGTGGTCCATAGATGGGCATGGAGATGCATGCGGGTGTGTTGTAGTATTTCAGACTGCGTTATGGAGTAGGAGTGCTTCCCATCGCATTGAGTACATGTGGGGAGTGACAGGTGCGGCAACGCAGGATGGACACATGACAGTACATGACGATATAGTTGTTGTTGGGGGTATCCATTGGTGTACAGTGGCAGGTTGCGGCATATAGTGGCAGGTCGAGGAGTGTGGTGATAATTGGTGGTATGCAGTGACACATGATGCGGAGTAGTGGGCTCTTAGAGCGTTTCCTCCAAAGAGACATATGCACAGGAGCAGTAGGTGTACCTGTTGAGATTTTGTGTATTTGGGGTAGCATCAGTTGTGTTCTAGGTCCCAAATTTTGAGGAAGGATTAGAGTACATCTACAAGACCCAGAAATGGATTTTGGAAATTTCATCTGGTTTAGGAGATATTAAATTAATTAATTATTTTAATGTATTTCCTAAGCTAAAACTTAGGGAACTTAAATAATTAATTGAATTTAATTAAACATGTGATGAAATTGTCTTAAGTCACACGGATCAAGCTTTGTTTTAATCTTAGCCATTGATTCAAGATCTGATCATGGCCGTTGGTTTTCCAACGAGAAAAGTATAAAGGAAAGGCTTGGGGTCATTTGTAAAGACACACAGAGGTAGAGCACTGAAGCTAAGCTGAGCTTCTAAGGTAGGGTTTGCTAAGAATACTCAAAAGTGTTTCAGCTACAGAGAGGGGAATTTAGGCCAAGGGGATGATCTGATCTTGGGGTCTAAAATACACAAGAGGCAGAGATCAGCTCAAGGATAGCGCAGAAGAGGAGAGAAGTAACAGCAACAGCAAGGACCGCGTGATTTTCAGCAGGAAACCCTCAAAGGGTTACGCAAAGACTCTAAGGGGTAGCATAGTGACTGCGTCACCCAGTCTGGGGTAACGCAGTCTCTTCCGGAGCAGTGCTGACGGTATGAGGGGCTTCAGAGGCTGACGCAGAGGCTTTCAGGGGTAGCTCTTGGGTTTCTAGGCCCTAATCTTGGCCGAGTTCTGTAAATCCCGTTTGAGGGTGTGGATCAATCATTACTTTGGCCCTAGATCAACCAGTGAGCTATAGATCTAGTATATTCTCTGCCGGGATTTCCAAATATGGAAACCAAATTTGTGTATTCAAAAAAATTCTTAATAATAAAAACCTCCAGCAACCAGAGATCAGTTTTCTCGCATTGGGTTTTTTCGGGGACTATTTGTCCAGAAATAACTGTGTCACTTTGTCTATGTGTGCATGAACTTGTTCTAGATCTGGATTGGTAGAGATCTGTTATGTGTTTTGCTTTGATTTTAACTTGAATTTATTCAGTTAATAACTTGGTTAAGTAGGAGGAGCATAACCAGATTAACAGTAATAATTTCTACACAAAGTGTAAAGATTCAGAGATTTCTACATGGTATCAGATTAATTGCAGACCTAGGAGGGTCACCAACAAAAGAAACTGAAGGATCTAGCTGTAGGAAGCAGCTGGAAAGGTAGAAAAAATGCAGATTTGAAGGGACAACGCAGTTTTCAGAAGCAGATTCACGCATAGGGAAGTGTGACGTTGTCTAATGCTGTGTCCTAGCAAGCCCACACAATTACTGCGCAGAGGCAGCTCAGAAATAGCATTGGATTGGTCTGAAGCCAGCAAGTGTGACTCAGAACTGAATCTGTCAGATCCAGAAAAGACTGTTGAAAAGCTACAAAAATTCAGAAGGTGCTGGTGGGGTTAAATTTCTAAAGTTTTCAGATTTTTAGCCTTAGCACAAGCGGGAGGAGATCAACTTCTCAGAGAGTTTATTGCCAAAGGAAACTTGCAATTTGATCAAAGGATCAAAGAAAAAGCTAAATCATAGTTGATTTGGTAGATTTCCGAGGAGGGAAATCAGCTGTCAGGGGGAGCACAAGGTGCCTGTTTCACCAAGGGCCTTAGATCCATTTCTCTAGTAAAGAGAAGAGGAAGCTCCAACAAATTCTGAGCAAATGGCTCCTCATGAACTATGTGATCAGAATAGGCTAGATGGCCTCTCAAACTTTTTAGTTTGGAAGGCAAGGAACCTGATAGTCCTTGAGGCATACAATCTAAGAGACCATGCAAAGCAAACTCTAGCCACACTGACAGATCCAGATCTCCTTCGGAAGCATAAGAAGGCTGCTGGGCATGCCAAGCCACTGATTATGGATGCTATCAAGGACCATATTGTACCACATGTAGCTGAGAAGAAGACAGCTAACGAAATGTGGAAGGCCTTGACTTCCCTATATGAGGGAAAATCTGTCCAAAGAAAAATGTTGTTGGAGACTCAGATGAGGTCATTCATGATGACCAAGGGAGAAGACATGGAGCATTTTCTCTTCAGATTGCAGTCAATCAGAGATCAGCTGACTGCAACGGGTGCAACGGTGGATGATGTTGTGATAGTCAGGATTGCCCTCAATGCAGTCACAGATGAGTGGGAAACCTTTGTCCAAAGTATCTTGGGCAGAGCGGACCTCCCAGATTGGGACAGCTTATGGTCAATTCTGCGTCAAGAAGAACTCCGCAGATTCACCAAGAGGCAACACATCCCTGCATTGAGCAAAGTGAAGAAGGAAGATGAGGAAGATGCAACCTTGGCATCAAAGAAGCAACCAAAGAAGAAGAAGGATCTTTCAAAGTTCAAGTGCTTCCAGTGTGGTGAAAAGGGACATTCTGCCAGCAATTGTCCTGAGAAGAAAAGGGACAAGGAAGCATCTTCTTCCAAAGCAACTGTGGCAGATGATGGGTCAGGAGATGATGCAGCCATGAGTGCCCATGAACCACAGAAGTGGGGTGACATGCACATGTAGAGGAGCAACATGAAAGGAGGCAGGATCCTTGAGCAGCTCATCTCTTGGATCACATGCGAGCTACGACAACCTTAAAACAGTAGCGGGACAAGTGGAGCAGTGGGTGCATAGATCACAGATGGAGGCAGAGGCAAATCTAAAGACTGGAAGGAGCAGCGCAGAGCAAGGCAGCAACAGCGTAGAAGCAGTAGCAACACAGAGGCTTATGTGACTTCAACAGCACAGAGCAGTGCTATTTATGCGGTGCAGAGCTGCAGCAGTGCAGAAAGCTTTAGAGGGACAGCGTAGTACAACAGCAGCATGATAGATTTCAGCACAAGGGGCTAATGTGACTTCAGTAGTGCAGAGGGAGTCTGATTACGCAAGCAAAGCTGTCGCCGTGCATCGTTCTTTAGATGCCAGCACAGATCTTCAGTGATGAGGATGCAGCTCATCTGACTTGTCTGTCAAAGACTGGGCAAGAGATTCAGTTGTTTCTCTCAACAACTGAAGTTGCAGTGCAGCAGATCAGCAGTGGTAGTGCTATGAGCAGCACAAATGCAGCGTATTGAGAGGGAGCTGCAATACAGAGGTTGCAATGGAAATGGCTAAGTCATGGGCAGCAGTACAAAATGGCAACAGCAGTGCAGAGTTGAGTGGCAATAGGCCAAGCTTCGACAGTAGAGAACCAGTACACAAAGTCATTTAATGCATAGTGTGATGTATTGCTAGAGCACACCCTTGATGCTAAGAGGAAGTGTTGAGATTTTGTGTATTTGGGGTAGCATCAATTGTGCTCTAGGTCCCAAATTTTGAGAAAGGATTTGTTGAGATTTTGTGTATTTGGGGTAGCATCAGTTGTGCTCTAGGTCCCAAATTTTGATGAAGGACTAGAGTTCACCTGATCTGCAAGACCCAGAATTGGATTTGGGAAATTTCATCTGTGTTAGGAGATATTAAATTAATTAATTATTTTAATGTATTTCCTAAGTTAAAACTTAGGAAAATAAAATAATTAAAGTGAATTTAATTAAACATGTAATGAAATTGTCTTAAGTCACACGGATCAAGCTTTCTTTTAATCTTAGCCATTGATCAAAGATCTAATCTTGGCCGTTGATTTGTCAACGAGAAAAGTATAAAGGAAAGGCTTGGGGTCATTTGTAACACACACAGACGCAGAGCACTGAAGCTAAGCTGAGATTCTAGGGCGGGGTTGCTAAGAATTCTCAAGTGTTTCAGTTGTAGAGAGGGGAATTTAGACCAAGGAGATGATCTGATCCCGAGGTCTAGAATACACAAGAAGCAGAGAAGAGATCAAAAATGACAGTGCAGAGGAAGGTAATATCAGACGGCAGCAGCAACAGCAGACGGTAGTAGCAGCAGTAGCAAGGACAGCATGATTTTTAGGAAACCCTTCAAGGGTTACGCAGAGACCCTTAGGGGCAGCGTAGTGACTGCGTCACCCAGTCTGGGGTAACGCAGTCCCTTCCAATGATAGCGCTGAGCATTTGGAGGCCTTCAGAGGCTGACGCAGTGTCTTTCAGGGGCAGATCTCGGGTTTCTAGGCCTAGATCTAGTTGAGTTCTATAAATCCTGTTTGAGGGTGTGGATCAATCAGTATTGTTGGCCTTAGATCAGCCAGGTGTTGCAGATCTAGAGTTGTCTCTGTAGGGTTTTCCAGATCTGGAACCCAGAGTTGTGTATTCAGAAATATTCATAATAATAGAGCGCTCCAGCAGCCAGAGATCGGTTTTCCCACATTGGGTCTTTCCCGAGACAGTTTGTCCATAAATAACTGTGTCACTTTGTTTATGTGTGTATGTGCTTATTTTAGATTTGAATTGGTAGAGATCTATTATGTGTTTTTCTTTGATGTTAACTTGAATTTATTCAGTTGATAACTTGCATAAGTAGGAGAAGCTTAACCGGATTAACAAAAATAATTTATGCATAAGAATTAAAATTCAGAAATTTCTACATGGTATCAAAGCAATTGCAGATCTAGAAGGGTCACCAGCCGAAGCATCTGAAGGATCTAGCTGTAGAAAGCAGCTGGAAAGGCAACAGAAAAGCAGATCTGAAGGGACAGCGTAGTTTTCAGGAGGAGATTCATGCAGAGGGAAGGGTGACGTTGTCCAACGCTATGTCCTAGCAAGCCCACACAATTACTGCCCAGAGGAAGCTCAGAAACAATGCTGGTTAGGTCTGAAGCTAGCCAGTGTGATTCAGATCTGAATTTGTCAGATCCAAAAAAAGTCTGCAGAAAAGTTGCAAAAATTTAGAAGAGCTGGTGGGGTTAAACTTCTGAAGTTTTCAGATTTTTAACCTTAGCACAAGTGACAAAGTTTGGGAAGAGATAAGCTTCTCAGAGAGTTTCTTGCCAAAGGAAACTTGCAGTTTGGTCAGAGGATCAAAGAAGAAGTTGAATCATAGTTGATTTGGTAGATTTCCAAGAAGGGAAATCAAGTGTTAGAGGGAGCAGAGAGTGCCCAGTTCGTAAAAGACCCTAGATCCAATATCTCTAGCGTAGAGAAGAGGAGCTCTGACACATTATGAGCAAATGGCTCCTCATGGACTGCGTGATCAGGATAGGCTAGAGGGTCTCTCAAAATTTTCGGTATGGAAAGCTAGGATCCTGATTGTCCTTGAGGCATATGGTCTAAGAGACCATGCAGAACAAACCTTGGCCACATCGACAGATGCAGATCTCCTACGAAAGCATAGAGAAGCTGCTGGGCATGCCAAGCAGCTGATAATGGACAGTATCAAGGACCATATTGTACCACACATAGCTGAGAAGAAGACAGCTAATGAGACGTGGAAGGCCTTGACTTCCCTATATGAGGGAAAATCAATCCAAAGAAAGATGTTGTTGGAGGCTCAAATGAGGTCATTCATGATGACCAAGGGAGAAGACATCGAGCATTTCCTCTTCATATTGCAGTTAATCAGGGATAAGCTGACTGCAACGGGTGCAACCATAGATGATGCAGTGATAGTCAGGACTGCCCTCAATGCAGTCACGGATGAGTGGGAAACCTTTGTCCAAAGTATCTTGGGCAGAGCGGACCTCCCAGATTGGGATAGCTTGTGGTCGATCCTGTGGCAAGAAGAACTATGAAGGTTCACCAAGAAGCAACACAGCCCTACATTGAGCAAAGTAAAAAAGGAAGAGGAGGAAGATGCAGCCTTGGCATCGAAGAAGCAGCTAAAGAAGAAGAAGTATCTTTCAAATATCAAGTGCTTCCAGTGTGGCGAAATGAGACATTTTTCCAACCATTGTCCAGAAAAGAAGAAGGACAAGGAATCATCTTCTTCCAAAGCAGCGGTGGCAGATGATGGGTCCAGATATGATGTAGCCATGAGCGCTCATGAACCATAGAGGTGGGGTGACATGGACATGTAGAGGAGCTACATGGAAGTAAGGCGGGATCCTTGAGCAGCTCATCACTTGGATCACAAGCGAGCTAAGGCAACCTTAAGATAGTAGCGGGACAAGTGGAGCAGTGGATACATAGATCACAGATGAGGCAGAGGCAGAGGCAGATCTGGAGGCTGGGAGGAGCAGCGCAGAGCATAGTAGTAGTAGCAGCGCAGAGGCTGATGTGACTTCAGCAGCGCAGAGAGCTTCAGAGGGACAATGCAGTATAGCAATAGCGTGATAGATTTCAGCACAAGGAGCTGATGTGACTTCAGTAGTGTAGAGGGAATCTGATTACGCAGGCAGAGCTGTAGTTGTGCATCGTTCTTTAGATGCCAGCACAGATCTGTAGCCTATGGAGCTTCAGTGATGAGGATTCAGCCCATCTAACGTGTCTGTCAAAGATTGGGCAGGAGATTCAGTTGTTTCTCTCAACAACTGAAGTTGCAGTGCAGCAGATCAGCAGTGGCAGTGCTATGAGCAGCACAAATGCAACATATTGAGAGGGAGTTGCAGTATAGTGGTTGCAATGGCAGTGGCTGAGTCATAGGCAGTAGTACAAAATGGCAGCAGCAGTGCAAATTTGAGTGGCAGGAGGCCAAGCTTCAGCAGCACAGAACCAGTGCCCAAAATCATGTAATGCATAAGTGTGATGTATTGTTAGAGCACACCCTTGATGCTAAGAGAGAGTGTTGAAATTTTCTGTATTTGGGGTAGCATCAGTTGTGCTCTAGTTCCCAAATTTTGAGGAATGACTAGAGTTCACCTGATCTACAAGACCCAGAAATGGATTTGAGAAATTTCATCTGGTTTAGGAGATATTAAATTAATTAATTATTTTAATGTATTTCCTAAGTTAAAACTTAGGGAAATAAAATAATTAAAGTGAATTTAATTAAACATGTGATGAAATTGTCTTAAGTCACACAGATCAAGCTTTCTTTTAATCATAGCCATTGATTAAAGATCTAATCTTGGTCGTTGATTTGTCAACGAGAAAAGTATAAAAGAAAAGCTTGGGGTCATTTTTAACACACACAGAGGTAGAGCACTGAAGCTAAGCTGAGATTCTAGGGTGGGGTTTCTAAGAATTCTCAAGTGTTTTAGTTGCAGAGAGGGGAATTTAGACCAAGGGGATGATATGATCCCGGGGTCCAGAATACACAAGAAGCAGAGAAGAGATCATGAAAGACAGCGCAGAGGAAGGTAGCAGCAGCAACAGCCACAAGGACAGCGTGATTTTCAAGAAACCCTTCAGGGGTTACGCAGAGACCCTTAGGGGTAGCATAGTGACTGCGTCACCTAGTCTGGGGTAACGCAGTCCCTTCCAGTGACAACGCCGAGCATTTGGAGGCCTTCAGAGGCTGACGCAGTGTCTTTTAGGGGCAGATCTGGGGTTTCTAGGCCTAGATCTGGCTGAGTTCTGTAAATCCCGTTTGAGGGTGTGGATCGATCGAAATTGTTGGTCTTAGATCGGCCCGGAGTGTTGCGGAATCTAGAGTTTTCTGCAGCAGGGTTTTACGGATACGGAACCCAGAGTTGTGTATTCAGAAATATTCTTAATAATAGAGCCCTCCAGCAGCCAGAGACCAGTTTTCCCACATTGGGTTTTTTCGAGGACAGTTTGTCTAGAAATCACTGTCACTTTGTCTATGTGTGCATGTGCTTATTCTAGATCTAAATTGGTAGAGATATGTTATGTGTTTTGTTTTGATGTTAACTTGAATTTATTTAATTGATAACTTGTATAAGTAGGAGAAGCTTAACCGGATTAACAGAAAAAATTTATGCATAAGAATTATGATTCATAAATTTCTACAGGACTAGAGTACACTTGATCTACAAGACCCAGAAATGGATTTGGGAAATTTCATCTGGTTTAGGAGATACTAAATTAATGAATTATTTTAATGTATTTCCTAAGTTCAAACTTAGGGAACTTAAAGAATTAATTGAATTTAATTAAACATCTAATGAAATTGTCTTAAGTCACACGAATCAAGCTTTCTTTTAATCTTAGCCATTGATTCAAGATCTAATCATGGCCGTTGGTTTCCCAACGAGAAAAATATAAAGGAAAGGCTTGGGGTCATTTATAAAGACACACGAGAGGAGTGAAACCTTTGAAACTAGCTAAGATTCTGGGCGGGGTTTGCTAGGAGCGGCGAAGTGTTTCGGTACAACGAGAGAGGAATTTAAACGAAAGGATGATATGATCCGGGGTGTAGAATACACACAAGAGGAAGAGATCGACTCAAGGATAACACAAAGAGAGGAGAAGACGACAATAGCAAGGACAACACAATAAATCCACTCCAGAACCGGCGAGAAAGAGATATTCAATCCTTAGAGGGTTCGCCAAGACCACAGAGGTTGCACGTGTTGTGTGCCCGATAGGCCCAATAGTAATGCGGTCTCTTCCGGAGCACGGCGGGGGTTGAGGGGCTTCAAAGGCCGCGCAAAAAGAGAGCTTTCGAACGTGATGGGGTTTCTGAGCCCTAATCTTGGGTGAAGGTCTGTAAATCCCATTTGAAGGTGTGGATCGAGTCATTAATGCAGCCCTAGATATAATATTCCCAATTAGCCTTGCTAATTGGAATATTTCATTTTTGTTTAATTTTGCCGCTTTAGTTGGAAATAATAAACAAAGTGAGAAATAAGAGGGGTCACCTCACTTTAGTCACCTCACTTTATAAAATAAAGTGTTTTCCTAGTTGATTAACGTTATAACTTAAAGAGGGGGCCTTGGGGGTCCACACGTATATGATGGGAGGCCTCATGCTGACCCAAGGGTAACTGCAAGGTGAAGGACGCAGTTAAGGTTTTGGAGGGAGTTTGGCATTATAAAAGGAGAGGTTCTCACCTCATTTGGACATGCATATTTTGATATTGATATTGAGAGCTAGACTTTTGTCTGCTTCAGCACGCCGATTGTTTAGTCGGTCTGCAGCATTGTTTAGTGCACGAGTGTCTCCGGTCGGAGATCTCACTCTTAGCCTCGGGGGACTTCGAGTGCCTGCCCTGGTAAGGTTCTTTCTGGTTCCACCCTTAGCTTCGGGGGACTTCGAGTGCCCGCCCTAGTATGGTTAATTTCTGAGTTCTATCTTTCAGTTTCAGTAGCAGTTTCAGGTGGAGAGTCGGAGAGGAAGAAGCCCTCTAGTGGCTGCGCAGAGCTAGCAGGAAAAACACAGTTTCAGCAGCAGGAAGGACGCAGATCAGTTTGGAGTGAGGACGCTGTTCCAGTAGGAAGAGGAAGGACGCAGATCTGAAGGCACAATGATAGATCCAGCCTTGGAGATTGTAGATCTGAGCAGATATTTGCAGATCTGGTTCTGTAGGTTGCAGATCTGGAGGGGTAGCACTAGATCCAGCTTGGGAGATTGCAGATCTGAGGAGATACTGGCAGATCCAGCCTAGATCTGAAGAGAGAACATCAGATCCAGCCTTTGAGGTTGCAGATCTGAGGAGATATTGGCAGATCTAGCATAGATCTGAAGAGCTAGCAGCAGATCTAGCCTTGTAGGACGCAGATCTGGAGAGATAGTAGCAGATCCAGCCTTGTATGATTCAGATCCAGCAGATCTGGGCAGAGAGGACGCAGATCTGATGAGTAGGGTCTTTATGTGGGGTTCTGGCAGCATTTTTCAGTGTTTTCAGCTTTGAGGAGTTGGTCATCTCATCTGGAGGATTTGTGGGTAGATCCAGCCCTTTTGCCAGCATATTTCTTGAGCTTCTGAGCTGTTCCTGAAGGCACAGCGTTTTTGTAGGAGGAGGGTTTCTGGAGGCGATTTTCGGAGGTGGTCCATTTGCTTCACGGTTTCTGGGTTTTGTCCGGAGCATCGAGTATAGGTGATCTGTAGATTTTTAGCTCATTCCGGCAAGGGGATCAGCCCCTAGCTTCAGTTTCTTCCAGCAGCTGGGATACAGTTTCTCTAGCAGCCATTTCTTATTTTTCTGAGAGGGTCTCCACTTGCCTAGGGCAAGGATAGGTGCACTCATTCTGATTATCTTGTACTCCTCTCTATGTACTTTCAGATTAATAAAATGGCTCAGTTTTCTGGTATTCTATGTGTCATTATTCAGTGATCTGATTCAGCATTGCATATTCTATATCAGTTTGGCAAATTTCTGTTTATTACTGGTTATTTCCCTTTGGGGATATTACAGTGGTATCAGAGCATAATTCTGGCTCAGCCTGTGGTCTATGACATCAGAAAGGAGATCATACAGAGCCATAGCTGTTGCAATTCCAGAAACGCAGTTGGAAAAAGGGCCAAAATAAAAAGGGTCAAATTTCGAAGTTGGGAATTAGGAAAAACGTTTTCTGGGTTTTTCTGGGTTTTGGGCGAGGATCACTTTCCCAAATTCCTAGAATTTTCCGAGTAGTTTTCAGTGGGTAAATCGAAGGTCGAAGTAGTATGGCAGGAGATGTGAGTCCAGCTCGATATGCAGCCGTTTTTGCAGATTGGCAGAGCCTAGGTCAGGCATTCATGGATGCTCTCCCCTTTGAGCAATATCTCCAGTTTCGATGCGGTATCAAACCCCCTGAGCGGCACCAGCACAAGGGGCGCAGATACCACCATGATGACCACCGTGCAGCTAGTGGATTTCATTTGCCCAGGTTTGATGGCTCATCAAACAGTTTGGCAAAGTCCAGGGTGGTAGAGCACTTTGACAGGAGGGATGGGATCGGTATTTTGAGTGAGCGGTGCGGCTCGCGGCGGTGGGAGTGTGAGAGACATACATTTCGGTTTCTTGAGGATTTCGGTGATGGTCGGTTATACGCAACTCGGATGGTTGACTTGTTTGTGGAAGAGGCATCGTTGACCAAGGAACTCTTGGTCATCGAACGGACGAAGCTGCCACTTAGGGATGCCATCGGCCCGAGGACTCGGGGCTTACGGATGTCTTACCCGGAACTGGGACACCTTATCCCCGAGAGGCAGGCTTTCCGGCCTGAGGGTAAGACACGAGGGTTCGCCCACTCCCAAGGCGAATCACGGACGAGGACAGTATGAATGATGAGCCGAGAGAAGGCGAGGAAGAAGTAGGTGTGCTTCACTTGCCGGGAGCCATGGGCATCAGGACACAGATGTGCGGCAGGAAAGGCACACTTCATTGAGGTCTTCTCCGAGAGCAGTGGAGAAGAGGATGAGGGAACGCGGGATTGCAGGGAGTTCGAGGATACACCTAGTGAGACACAAGACTCACCCTCATTAGAGACCCCCTTGACCGTGCCGGTTGATATCGTAGTAGAGGAGGTGGAGCCTACCTCGGTAGAGCCATCCACTGAGGCGATGACTGGAGCCATGTCTGAGTCTTCGGGTGGTAGCAGCACACGACAGATGGGTGAGGTATCAGGAGATATATCCACTATCGATGAGGCACGAGGAGATACAGAGGTATTGGACGATGATCGCAGACAGCGGTACCATCGGCTTCGGACGGACCTTCGAGCTTTGAGGGAGAAGGCCGCGTCGGTACGGGAGACCATTTTGTTGCAGGACCAGGAGCTGGAGGGTATGAAAGCGACTTGTGCCAAGTCGGCGGCCAAGTTGGTCCACATTGGGGAACAGCTGGATTCCCTGATGGTACAACCAGAGGGCACAGTGAAGCGTCAGATCATTCCCCTTCAGGTATGCATGGATGGGACTGGCAGTGCTGTTGAGTCATCTCTTCCCGTTGGAGAGAAAGAGGCAGAGCCACCTAGTCAGATCTCATGTGTTGATTTGGATAACGGTATGAGACGATCAGAGTTGTATAGGGTACAACATCCATATGTTGAGATTGGATGGAGAGAGATTTTGAGTTGGTACTCGGTGGAGCGGGCTATGGAACACAATGATTTGGTTCCCTTCTCACAAGAGCAGATAGAAGATGGAGGACATCTTCGGATGGATAACGTCTCTCATGCTTGTGTTGGACATCCCTTGAGCCATACACATCATGATGGGAGGTTTTTGCCTACCACCTATTTGATTCTTGATAGGGTCTCATTGATCCTTGAGAAGTTTATACTTCAAAATCCCATGAAGTACAAAATCAGAAATTTGATTTGGGAGGATGGTAGCCCTCATGGGAGGAGTACCAGGATGAGGAGAAGGAGGCATCCACAATGTATTGAGTGGATGTGGTTGATGAGCAAGGAGCTAGGAGGCTATTTGCAGATCTATGACACCAGGCAGCAGGAGGCTTGGCTGCGCTGGTTACTCTTGAAAGAGTTTGGCCATCACTTGGCAAACACTCTTCCTAAGAGTAGGAGGATGGGGAAAAGATGGATGGATACTTGCATCACTGAGCAGCGTAGAGTATGGATGCATGGTGTTGATGTGTTACTCATATCATTCATTGTGTCTTCATCACATGAGTTGTTTGATGGAGGTATGGAGAGGCAACACAATGTCTTGTTGCTTGGTTTGTTCCTAGGAGAGCAAGGGCAGATTTGCTCTCACACTTTGTATGATGTGGCAGGAAGAGGGGATGGCACTATCTCCTTGGTCTTTGATGATGATTGGGAAGCACTTCCATCTTGGGAGGTATTCCATATTTATTGCAGCATTATTAGAGGAATCTTTGACAAGGAGCATGTCAAAGAACAGAGTCTTGTATTGACAGGAGCTTATTTGCATGAGCTCACAGCGTTGTCACCTTGGAGCAGAACATTATGGATGGAGTGTGCGCAGCAGAGATATGGTGGATCTATAACCCATAGGTCCCAGGATCACTTCATATTTGTTGCACAAAGAGGAGGTAATGATGATAGAGACACCTATGGCATATTCTTCTTGACTTGGGTTTCCAATCATGAGGAGGATTATCTTTTTGCAGCACATGGTTCATTCTTCTTCATAGCATGCCAAAACACTATGGAGGACTCATTTATGGATCCATGTACCTTCTTACTTCCAGCATATGGTCAGATTTGTGTGGGAGGCTTGATTATGAGAGAGACACATGAGCTGAATGTGCCTTTGAGTATTTTCTGCACTACATGTTCTAATAGGAGCATGGGAGGAGGCATGGCCACCACTACTATATATGCGTTCTCTTTTGATGTGGGCCATGAGATTGATATTCATCCATTGTACAGCCATGGGCAAGTGTTTGGACCTATGTTGCTGTCATATTCAGCCATTTACTATCCATTAGTAGATGTGATGGATCTTGTACGTTGCTTGCCATGTGATTTTCTGAGGTTGCAGTGGATGAGACTGCGTTGTATCCTTGTGAGAGATTGTTTGCACTATGTATCCTCATGTAACACCTTCAGCAAACATCTCATTAGGATGATCCATGAAGCACATGTCCTATTCTTCATGGATGAATTGTTTTGGGCCAGCTTGTTCTTCGTTGTTGGAAGGACCTTCCTTGGAGGATCGTTCTTCACTTTGCCATTGGAGGGCAATGATTTTGCAGCCCAAGATCAGACTTTCAGCCCACCTTCATTACCGGAGCTTGAGGTGGAAGGAGATTTTCAGGAGTTGCCTTGTCGGGAGGTGGCTCATTTGGTTTGGATGATTGCTTGGGGTTGGAAGATCCACATGAGAGAGATGTCCCTCACTTCATGCCTTGAGTGGAGGGAGATGATGAGCTGGTACACAGTCGATGGGACAACTTACACATTCATAGATGCAGAGCAGCAGCAGTCATGGTCTTTAGTCATAGCCAGAGGCAGTGAGCAGTCCGAGTCATGGGACTTGGGCGATTATTGGCCACAGTGGCAATGGGATCCGGGAGGACTATTGATTGGCTGGTACCATGAGAGGCCAGTTTGGGATCCTGGCATTGAGATATCCCTTCATATCAGGGTGATGCAGGAGACAGAGAGGTTTCAGTGGGACCCAGGCACATTTTGCAGTATTGGCAGGGAACATCAGCTAGAGAGTAGACTTGTTCGAGCATTGCTTGAGAACAAGCAATTTTGGCCGGATGAGGATGCCACTTGGGAGAGCGAGCAGACTTTACAGCATCCATCACTTCAGTTGCTTGAGGACAAGCAACGTTTTGCCGGGGGAGACTGTAATATTCCCAATTAGCCTTGCTAATTGGAATATTTCATTTTTATTTAATTTTGCCGCTTTAGCTAGAAATAATAAATAAAGTGAGAAATAAGAGGGGTCACCTCACTTAGTCACCTCACTTTATAAAATAAAGTGTTTCTTTCCTAGTTGATTAACGTTATAACTTAAAGAGGGGGCCTTGGGGGTCCACACGAGTATGATGGGGAGGCATCAGGCTGACCCAAGGTAAACTGCGCAGGTCAAAGGAGGGTAAGGACGCAGTTAAGTTTTGGAGGGAGTTTTGGCATTATAAAAGGAGAGGTTCTCACCTCATTTGGATCATGCATATTTTGATATTGATATTGAGAGCTAGACTTTTGTCTGCTTCAGCACGCCGGTTGCTTAGTCGGTCTGCAGCACTGTTTAGTGCACGAGTGTCTCCGGTCGGAGATCTCACCCTTAGCCTCGGGGGACTTCGAGTGCCTGCCCTGGTAAGGTTATTCCTGGTTTCACCCTTAGCTTCGGGGGACTTCGAGTGCCCGCCCTAGTAAGGTTAATTTCTGAGTTCTATCTTTCAGTTTCAGTAGCAGTTTCAGGTGGAGAGTCGGAGAGGAAGAAGCCCTCTAGTGGCTGCGCAGATCTAGCAGGAAAAACGCAGTTTCAGCAGAGGAAGGACGCAGATCTGAAGGCACAGTGATAGATCCAGCCTTGGAGATTGTAGATCAGAGCAGATATTTGCAGATCTGGTTCTGTAGGTTGCAGATCTGGAGGGGTAGCACTAGATCCAGCTTGGGAGATTGCAGATCTGAGGAGATATTGGCAGATCCAGCCTAGATCTGAAGAGGTAACATCAGATCCAGCCTTTGAGGTTGCAGATCTGAGGAGATATTGGCAGATCTAGCATAGATCTGAAGAGCTAGCAGCAGATCTAGCCTTGTGGGACGCAGATCTAGCCTTGTGATCTGGTTCAACATTGTATTTTCTATATCTGTCTGGCATATTTCTGTTTATTACTGGTTATTTCCCTTTGGGGATATTACAGTGGTATCAGAGCATAATTCTGGCTCAGCCTGTGGTCTATGACATCAGAAAAGAGATCATACAGAGCAATAACAGTTGCAATTCCAGAAACGCAGTTGGAAAAAGGGCCAAAATAAAAAGGGTCAAATTTTGAAGTTTGGAATTAGGAAAAACGTTTTCTGGGTTTTTCTGGGTTTTGGGCGAGGATCACTTTCCCAAATTCCTAGAATTTTCCGAGTAGTTTTCAAGGGGTAAATCGAAGGTCGAAGTTAAGCAGCAATATGGCAGGAGATGTGAGTCCAGCTCGATATGCAGCCGTTTTTGCAGATTGGCAGAGCATGGGTCAGGCATTCATGGATGCTTTCCCCTGGGAGCTCTACTTCCAGTTTCGATGCGGTATCAAACCCCCTGAGCGGCACCAGCACAAGGGGCGCGGATACCACCATGATGACCACCGTGCAGCTAGTGGGCTTCATTTGCCCAGGTTTGATGGCTCATCAAACAGTTCGGCAAAGTCCAGGGTGGTAGAGCACTTTGACAGGAGGGATCCGGATCAGTATTTTGGTGAGCTGATCAAGCTCAAACAGACTGGGAGTGCAGAGACATACATTTCGGACTTCTTGAGGATTTCGGTGATGGTACCTGATTTATCTGCAACTCGGATGGTTGGCTTGTTTGTGGAAGGGCTGTCAGAGCCACTTCGTAGCCTAGTCCTATCGAACAGACCGGCTACCCTTCAGGATGCCATCAGCAGGATTCGGGACTTACAGGATGTCTTACCCAGGACTCGGACACCTTATCCCCAGAGACAGGCCTTTCAGCCTAAGGGTAAGGACACGAGGACTCCGCCTCCCAAGGCGAATCCTGGACAAGGGCAGTTTGGTGATGAGGCCAGGAGAGAGATGAGGAGGAAGCGGGTGTGCTTCACTTGCCGGGAGCCATGGGCACGAGGACACAGGTGTACGACAGGGAAGGCCCACTTCATCGAGGTCTTCTCCGAGAGCAGTGGAGAAGAGGATGAGGGAACACAGGGTTGCAGAGAGTCTGAGGTTACACCTAGTGAGACACAGGACTCACCATCATTAGAGACTACCTTGACCGTGCCAGTTGATATCGTAGTGGAGGAGGTAGAGCCTACCCCGATAGAGCCATACACTGAGGTGATGACTGGAGCCATGTCCGAGTCTTCGGGTGGTAGCAGCACACGACAGATGGGTGAGGTATCAGGAGATATATCTACTATCGATGAGGCACTAGGAGACACAGAGGCATTGGATGATGGTCGCAGACAGCGGTATCATTGGCTTCGGACGGACCTTCGAGCTTTGAGGGAGAAGGCCGCGTCAGTACGGGAGACCATTATGTTGCAGAACCAAGAGCTGGAGGGTATGAGAGTGACTTGTGCCAAGTCGGCGGCCAAGTTGGTCCACATTGGGGAACAGCTGGATTCCCTGATGGTACAACCCGAGAGCACATTGCAGCATCAGATCATTTCCCTTCAGGTATGCATGGATGGGACTAGCAGTATTGTGGAGTCATCTCTTCCCGTTGAAGAGAGGGAGGCAGAGCCACCTAGTAAGATCTCATATGTTGACTTGGATAGCGGTAGGAGACGATCAGAGTTGCACAGGGTACAACATCCATATGTTGAGGTTGGATGGAGAGAGATTTTGAGTTGGTACTCGGTGGAGCGGGCTATGGAACACAATGATTTGGTTCCCTTCTCACAAGAGCAGATAGAAGATGGAGGACATCTTCGGATGGATAACATCCCTCATGCTTGTGTTGGACATCCCTTGAGCCATACACATCATGATGGGAGGTTTTTGCCTACCACCTATTTGATTCTTGATGGGGTCTCATTGATCCTTGAGAAGTTTATACTTCAAAATCCCATGAAGTGCAAAATCAGCAATTTGATTTGGGAGGATGGTAGCCCTCATGGGAGGAGTACCAGGATGAGGAGACGGGGGCATCCACAATGTATTGGGTGGATGTGGTTGATGAGCAAGGAGCTAGGAGGCTATTTGCAGATCTATGACACCAGGCAGCAGGAGGCTTGGCTGCGCTGGTTACTCTTGAAAGAGTTTGGCCATTACTTGGCAAACACTCTTCCTAAGAGTAGGAGGATGGGGAGAAGATGGATGGATACTTGCATCATTGAGCAACATAGAGTATGGATGCATGGTGTTGATGTGTTACTCATATCATTCATCGTGTCTTCATCACATGAGTGGTTTGATGGAGGTATGGAGAGGCAACACAATGTCTTGTTGCTTGGTTTGTTCCTAGGAGAGCAAGGGCAGATTTGCTCTCACACTTTGTATGATGTTGCAGGAGGAGGAGATGGCACTATCTCCTTGGTCTTTGATTGGGAAGCACTTCCATCTTGGGAGGTATTCCATATTTGTTGCAGCATTATTAGAGGAATCTTTGACAAGGAGCATGTCAAAGAACAGAGTCTTGTATTGACAGGATCTTATTTGCATGAGCACACAGCGCTGTCACCTTGGAGCAGAACATTATGGATGAAGTGTGCGCAGCAGAGATATGGTGGATCTATAACCCATAGGTCCCAGGATCACTTCATATTTGTTGCACATAGAGGAGGTAATGGTGATAGAGACGTCTATGGCATATTCTTCTTGACTTGGGTTTCCAATCATGAGGAGGATTATCGGCTTGATTATGTGGGAGACACATGAGCTGGATGTGTCCGTGAGTGGGAAAAGTTCTCACAAATTCTGCACTACATGTTCTAATAGGAGCATGGGAGGAGGCATCGCCACCACTACTATATATGCGTTCTCTTTTGATGTGGGCCATGAGATTGATATTCATCCATTGTACAGCCATGGGCAAGTGTTTGGACCTATGTTGCTGTCATATTCAGCCATTTACTATCCATTAGTAGATGTGATGGATCTTGTACGTTGCTTGCCATGTGATTTTCTGAGGTTGCAGTGGATGAGACTGCGTTGTATCCTTGTGAGAGATTGTTTGCACTATGTATCCTCATGTAACACCTTCAGCAAACATCTCATTAGGATGATCCATGAAGCACATGTCCTATTCTTCATGGATGAATTGTTTTGGGCCAGCTTGTTCTTCGTTGTTGGAAGGACCTTCCTTGGAGGATCGTTCTTCACTTTGCCATTGGAGGGCAATGATTTTGCAGCCCAAGATCAGACTTTCAGCCCACCTTCATTACCGGAGCTTGAGGTGGAAGGAGATTTTCAGGAGTTGCCTTGTCGGGAGGTGGCTCATTTGGTTTGGATGATTGCTTGGGAATGGAGGATCCACATGAGAGAGATGTTCCTCACTTCATGCCTTGAGTGGAGAGAGATGATGAGCTGGTACACAGTCGATGGGACAACTTACACATTCATAGATGCAGAGCAGCAGCAGTCATGGTCTTTAGTCATAGCCAGAGGCAGTGAGCGGACCAAGTCATGGGACTTGTGCGATTATTGGCCACAGTGGCGATGGGATCCGGGAGGACTATTGATTGGCTGGTACCATGAGAGGCCAGTTTGGGATCCGGGCATTGAGATATCCCTTCATATCAGGGTGATGCAGGAGACAGAGAGGTTTCAGTGGGACCCAGGCACATTTTGCAGTATCGGCAGGGAGCATCAGCTAGAGAGTAGGCTTGTTCAAGCATTGCTTGAGAACAAGCCAATTTTGCCGGATGAGGATGCCACTGGGGAGAGTGAGCAGACTTTACAGCATCCATCACTTCAGTTGCTTGAGGACAAGCAACGTTTTGCCGGGGGAGACTGTAATATTCCCAATTAGCCTTGCTAATTGGAATATTTCATTTTTGTTTATATTTGCCACTTTAGTCAGAAATAATAAATAAAGTGAGAAATAAGAGGAGTCACCTCACTTTAGTCATCTCACTTTATAAAATAAAGTGCTTTCCTAGTTGATTGACGTTGTAACTTAAAGAAGGGGCCTTGGGGGTCCACATGGGTATGATGGGGGAGGCATCAGGCTGACCTAAGGTAAACTGCGCAGGTCAAAGGAGAGTTAAGTTTTGGAGGGAGTTTGGCATTATAAAAGGAGAGGTTCTCACCTCATTTGGATCATGCATATTTTGATATTGATATTGAAAGCTAGACTTTGTCTGCTTCAGCACGCCGGTTGTTTAGTCGGTCTGCAGCACTGTTTAGTGCACGAGTGTCTCCGGTCGGAGATCTCACCCTTAGCCTCGGGGGACTTCGAGTGCCTGCCCTGGTAAGGTTATTTCAAGCCTCACCCTTAGCTCTTGGGACCGAGTGCCCGGCCTAGTAAGGTTAATTTCCCGAGTTCCATTCTTCGCCGTATAGTTTCAGTGGGAGAGTTTGAGATAGGCGAAGCTTTCCCAGTAAGCACAAGAGATCTAGCAGAAAAAGAAGCCAAAGCAGAGAAGGACGCAGATCTGAAGGCACAGTGATAGATCCAGCCTTGGAGATTGTAGATCTGAGCAGATATTTGCAGATCTGGTTCTGTAGGTTGCAGATCTCGAGGGGTAGCACTAGATCCAGCTTGGGAGATTGCAGATCTGAGGAGATATTGGCAGATCCAGCCTAGATCTGAAGAGATAACATCAGATCCAGCCTTTGAGGTTGCAGATCTGAGGAGATATTGGCAGATCTAGCATAGATCTGAAGAGCTAGCAGCAGATCTAGCCTTGTGGGACGCAGATCTAGCCTTGTGGGACGCAGATCTGGAGAGATAGTAGCAGATCCAGCCTTGTATGACTCAGATCCAGCAGATCTGGGCAGAGAGGACGCAGATCCAGTCAGGGAGGACGCAGATCTGATGAGTAGGGTCTTTATGTCGGGTTCTGGCAGCATTTTTCAGTGTTTTCAGCCTTGAGGAGTTGGTCATCTCATCTGGAGGATTTGTGGGTAGATCCAGCCCTTTTGCCAGCATATTTCTTGAGCTTCTGAGCTGTTCCTGAAGGCACAGCGTTTTTGTAGGAGGAGGGTTTCTGGGGGCGATTTTCTGAGGTGGTCCATTTGCTTCACGGTTTCTGGGTTTTGTCCGGAGCAGCGAGTATAGGTGATCTGTAGATTTTTAGCTCATTCCGGCAAGGGGATCAGCCCCTAGCTCCAGTTCACTCCAGCAGCAGCAGTTTACGGCAGTTTCTTCCAGCAGCTGGGATGCAGTTTCTGTAGTAGCCATTTCCTATTTTCTGAGAGGATTCTTCACTTGCCTTGAGCAAGGATAGGTGCCCTCATTCTGATTTTCTTGTACTCCTCTCTATGTACTTCCAGATTAATAAAATGGCTCAGTTTTCTGGCATTCTATGTGTAATTGTTCCATGATCTGGTTCAGCATTGTATTTTCTATATCTGTCTAGCATATTTCTGTTTATTACTGGTTATTTCCCTTTGGGGATATTACAGAGGTACAAGGCGAGATTCATGGCATAGGGGTTCTCGTAGATAGAGGGAGTTGACTATGACGAGACCTTTGCCCCAGTTGCCAAGTATTTGTGTATCAGGGCAGTTGCAACATAGATGGGGTGGAAGATCAACCGGATGGACGTGGAGATAACCTTTCCTCAATGGGGTTGTTGAGGAGGATATTTTACATTGAGCAGTTGGAGGGATTCGAGACATGCAACAAAGATACACACGTATGCAGACTCAAGAGAGCTTTATATGGGCTCAAGCAGGCTCTGCGGGCATGGTATGCTCGAATAGAAAGTTACCTTCAGAGATTGGCTTCACCAAGAGTGAAGTAGACCTCAAGCATTACTACATTATTGTTGGAGGTAAGCAACTTATCCTGGTGCTATATGTGGATGACCTGCTTTTGATAGGTGCAGACAAGCTCATCCATGAGCACAAGAGAGATCTTGCAAGCGAGTTTGAGATGAAGGATATGGGGCTAATGCACTATTTCCATGGATTTGAGGTTTTGTAGGGTGATGGAGAGATCTTCGTGGGACAAGGCAAGTACGCTTGCAGATTTTGAGGAGATTACACATGTAGGATTGCAAGTCCATGACCATGCCTCTAGTCACAAACTAGAGGAAGTTGGATACTTCTAGATTGGACCGAGTAGATCCCACACTTTACCGGCAAATGATTGGGTCGCTGATGTATTTGGTCAACATGCGGCCAGATATATGTTTTGCAGTCAACTCTTTGAGCCAGTTTTTGGTCGGGACAACCAGAGTGCATTGGGCTGCTACGAAGCACGTGTTGAGATATATTAGAGGGACAATAGAGAGTGGCTTATGGTATAGACAGGTTGATGAGTTTAGGCTGTTGAGAAAAATGGTACCAAGGAAGTGTTTCCTAGGCATTTATCCTTTTGGCCTAGGGGACACATTAATCATCCTTTTGTCTAGGGACATTATGTGTTTTATTAATATCAAGGAGCTAAAGTACTTTTTATGAGTTGTGTACCTTGTTTTTTAATTTATTAAAGTCACATGTGTATTAAAGTGACTTTATGTAAAGTACTAAGTCCACTTTATGTTATTAAAGTGACTTTTATATTTTAAAAGTCACTTTATGAGAGAAAAAGTGACCATGGTACTAAAACATTTAAAAGTACTAGGAGTGTTTTAAGTGAGGGTGTCAACATGAGAAAATGGTCAAGTGGGGATTTGATCTCAACCATTGATCTCATGGGCTGAGATTTAATCTTAGCCCTTGATCATTAGGTTTAGGGTTCTCCTCACTAAAGAAGGATAAAAGGGAGAAAAAGAAAAAGATGATTTTTCATTTTTCTCTCAAGGAAATGAGAAGATCATAGGGAGGCTGCTAGAGGAGCTCGAGTCTGCTTGAAGGGAGGCAGAGATTATTGATTCTCTCACGAGTATTTGAGAGGAGAGGAGCAAGGAGATAGGAGGAGGAGAGCGTGGAAATTATACAATAGGGAGAGCAAGGATCGAGCTAAAGGGTTCAAATCTCTAGAAGGCTGAGTTCAAGCCTGTGACTGAGTTTGAATCTCAAGGAGGAAGTCAGAGAAACTATTTGCTGCCTGTTCTGGGTATGCTTCAGATTTGAGGTCTGTTTGTATTAGCTTTCAGGCAGCAGGGAAGTCTTCTTTCTCTTGGCACTCAAATCCCAAGATTTTCGGGGCTGTATAGCGAAAATATTGGGCCTCAGTTTCTTGTGTATGCTCAGCGAAATTTTTTGGGCCAGCTCAGAAAAAAATTCATTCTGTGTTTCGTGTGTATTCTCAACAAAGAATTCGGGCCTGTGGAGCGAATATTTCAGGCCTGCTTTCTCGAAGTTGGAGCAGCTTGTTTTAAGGCACTTTTTGAGCAAGGAAGCTTGGGTTCTTAAGGTTGATAAGGTGACTGTACAGTGAGTCCATTACAATAGTGAAGGAGCTGTGAGAGAGGCAATATTTTTGTTGGAGGAGACCAGACTGTGGGCTTAAATTTATTAGTCCAAATCTCAGTGCAAATTCAACCTCATAAATGCTTCTTGAAAGGAAAGAGATAAGTTAATCTCTTGTTGAATTTTGTTGTATAAAATGTCTAAGAAGCAAATAAAAGTCCTCCCAGAAGAACTGGTTTTCCCCTTGTGGGTTTTTCCAGGGTCAGTTGACCAAAAACAATTGTGTCACTGTGTGTATTTTCAGTGTGGTTGCTTATATTTATTTTTTTAAATCAGCTGGAAATTGAAATGGTAGAGGTAGTCTTAAATGTTCAAGAAAAAATTGCATTTAAAAGGGTTATATCAGATTTCTAGTTTGGCACTGTGGGAGCAAATCTGATGCAAAATAACTTGAATCTGAGTGGGTTGCCAGTAAACTAAATTTTTCTGCATGCTATCAAAGCTTGAGAAGCTCCAGATCTGAGAAAGGAACCTTCTTATCTGAGTAAAACTTCAACTGATATAGAAGACCAACAAGCTACCTTTTGCTAGAGTAGTGACATGACAGCCTAAAATCATCTTCAGAAACCCAAAGGACTGTTAGTTGAGACTCGAGAGGGAGGAAGGTTGCCTAGTGACAGATCTGCGAGAAATCTGAAATTTTGTGTTGGTTGGGAGAGTCATGGCTACTTGTATAAGGGTGGAGGACAAACTGGTAGGGGCAGAAAATTTTGGCCCCTGGAAGGAGAGGATGACGCTTTTGTTTGAGGAGTTGGAGGTATGGGAAATTGTGGAGATGTTGTGCAGCCTCCTACAGATCCTATTCAATTGAATGGGTTCAACAAGAAGAATGTAAAAGAAAAGAGAATCATTCTCGATGCCATCAGAGACCACCCATTCCCTCATGTGATCCAGATGATGTTTGCCTACGATATGTGGGAGTCCTTGGTCACATTATACCAGAGTTCCATTGAGAGCATGAAAATGGTGTTGAGGCAGAAGCTAAGAAGCACCAAGATGACAAAGATCGATAGTGTGACCTCATACCTCACCAAGATCTCACAGGTGAAGGATGAGTTGGTTGTCATGGGAGAGGCTATTCTCGAAGACTAGTTGGTCAAGATTGCACTAGATAGTTTCTCATAGAAATGGGATGGATTCATACATGACATTGTGGCCAGAGAGAACCTTCTAGACTGGAGGAGGTAGTGGGATGATTTCATCTAGGAGGAGACCAGGAAGAGTGCAAAGAAGAGCAGTCAGAGTGGTGGGGCAAGTGAGGAGGATAATGTTTCCCTTGTGACTAAGGGAAAGAAGAAGAAGCAGGGGTCCATTAGTGGGTCCAAGCAACAAAAGGATGAAGAGAAATCCGAGAAGGACATGAGAAAATTGCGATACTTTGCTTCTGGGAAGATGGGTCACTATGCATCTAAGTGTCCAGAGAAGAAGGATGTGGCAACACTAGTTGAGGTGGAGGAGTTCACCTCGAGATTTGAGTCAAATTTTGTGCTAGTGGTGAGCTTGACTAGAAGTACTATATCCACAAGTGTTTGGATTATAGACAGTGGATTATCTTGCCATATGACTGGAGTGAGGGAGCATTTACGAGTCTTACTAAGGGTTTAGAATTGGAAGTGGTGCTTGGAGATGACACTAGGGTCAGAGCAACAGGAGTGGGAACTGCATCCTTTCAGAGGGAGTCATTTCCAGCTCTGAATGCGACGAAGGCCCTATATGTACTGAGGCTGAGGAGGAACCTGATATCAGTTTCCTGTATTGAGGACATGGGATATGTTGTGTTGTTCCGGGATGGAAGGTGTCAGAAGATGGGTGCTATGTCTAAGTATGCGAGAAGGAAGGGAAGAAGAAGGAGAAGGATGTGGCGGCATCAATTGAGGTGGAGGATTTCACCTCGAGGTTTGATATGAGTTTGCACTAGTGGTGACCTTGGCCACTAGTGCTGTATCTAATGTGTTTGGCTTATGGCGGTGAAGTATCTAGTCAAGTAGTAGGGTGAGGGAGCACTTTACGAGTCTTACGAGAGGGTGTAGACTCGAAGGTGGTGCTTGGAGATGATGCTAGGGTTAGAGCAACAAGTGTGGGGGTGTATCCTTTCAAAAGGAGTCATTGCCACCTACGAATGTGACAAAATTCCTTTTGTATGCCGGGATGAGGAGGAACTCGACTCATCGATTTCCGGTATTGAGGACGGGGGATATGTTGTGTTGTTCCTCGGATGGAGAGGTGTTGATGTAACCCGTAGGATCTAGCATAGCACTAGAGTGATTGGTGTCCGTGAGGGGAGACTTTACAGGTTCATGTTTCAGCCTTCTAGGACTGTGAGGAGGTCACAGGAGGGTGATCATATACAGCAACAGGCTCATGGGGAGGGGAGCACACTACAAGTTTCAGGGTCCACTAATACAAGGTCACAAAGGTCCGGAGGATAAGTGGCTTCTATGAGTGCAGGTTCATAGTGTGCAGGATCTCACACTGTAGGAACTGTGAGTACAGTATCACTACAGTCCACTGGGGCATCTTCATCAAGGCCACAGTGTCAAGGGATGAGATGTGGCTCCCACACTTGTGCAGGAGATTTCTTCAGGGAGGAGGAAGTTGGGAAGGCTTTATGGTACCTTGAAGGAAGCACGAGTCAGTGAGGGGGAGCAGATCACCAGAAAGGTTGGGTGGTGATGTGGCGAGAGTAGTGGGTGACAGGATGGTACCAAGGAGTGAGCATATCCATTTAGAGATAAAGATGGAGTGGTGGGAAACAACTTTCTCGATAAGAGGGAGTGTTAAGAAAAATGGTACCAAGGAAGTATTTTCTAGGCATTTACCCTTTTGGCCTAGAAATACACATTAATATCCTTTTGTCTAGTGACATTATGTGTTTTTATTAATGTCAAGGAGCTAAAGTACTTTTTATAAGTTGTGTACCATGTATTTTTAATTTATTAAAGTCACATGTGCATTAAAGTGACTTTATGTGTAAAGTACTTAGTTAACTTTATGTTATTAAAGTGACCTTTATATTTTAAAAGTCACTTTATGAGAGAAAAAGTGAACATGGCACTAAAACATTCAAAAGTAATAGGAGTGTTTTTAAGTGAGGGGGTCAACATGAGAAAAGGGTCAAGTGGGGGCTTGATCTCTAAGTTGCGAGAAACGCGGAGAGAGGGTGAGTTTCCGTACGGAAACGATGGAAACGCGTCTTGGTCTCGGTAGGAAACGCGTTTAGAGCGTCTTCAGTACGTTCCCGTACGGAACGTCACCATTGCGACCGGGCTTGGACACCGAGGCGGAAATGTGACCCGCGTTCTGTTAAAATGTGACGTTTTTATGATTTTTTAAAATTTTTTTTTTATTTAGTCAATTAAATAATATTTAATTTGTTTTTATTAGGTTTTGGAGGCATCTAGAAGGGTTCTAAAGTTATAAAAGGAGGCTTAGCCTCATTCTCTCATCACACAAGTTCAGCAAGTCGATTCTTACTTGGAGAAGAGCGATTTTGGAGAGGAGAAAGGAGGAAGGGAGTAGTGCTTCAGCTAGGGTGCTTTCACCATTGAGCAAAGGATATTTCAGCAGCAAGAGAAAGAGATTTGAGGAGCAGATTTGGAGTGCGAAGTTTCCAACTACGATATTCTTGGTTTTTGGCTTAGCTACATCCATATTTCTCTTGTTTTTTCTGGCATTTTGGGGTAGCTTCAACTACATAAATTTAATTTGGGTAAGAAGCATTCAATTTCTTGGTTTTTTCTCATTGTTTTGTCTATTTTTCGAGGGTTTATGCTACCAAAATATAAAAAACGTTTTTTTATTTATAGATTTGTTGTTTATTTTTTTTGCAGCAATGGCTTCTTCCATCCAAGGTTCAAGTGCAAACCCCAAGGCCAATCCAAGGGCTGAATATTATCCTCTTTGGAGGCATGTTGAGAAACTGCAAAGATGTGGAGGTGGTGGCTCATGGGAATGGTGGTGTGCTCTTTGCAATAATTCTTACAAGGGCTCTTACCCAAGAGTGAAGGCACATCTTTTATATGGAGGAGGACAGGGGATTGCAGGTTGCATGAAAATATCAGACCCTATGGTAAGGAGGGAATATCAAAGAGAGTAAGATCAGGCTGGTGGAATCAAAAGAAAGCATGATGATTTTAGTCAAGCAGCTAAAAATCCAGCAAACAGTGAGCCAAGGATTGTAATTGAAGCAAGGAAGAGGAGAGGCACTCAATAACCAGAACAACCACCATCCAGAGGGGCATCTGGTACAGTTCAATATAGCAAGATTGCTAAACTGGTGAATGTGCAAGGAAGAGAAGAAGTTGATTCCAGAGTGGCTCGGTGCATCTATGCATGTGGTATCCCATTCAATGTTGTTCGCTCCCCTTACTGGCAAGATATGATAAGGGCAGTTAACAAAGCTCCTCAAGGGTACAAGGGGCCCAACTATGAGAAAGTTAGAACTCAGCTTCTAAAAAATGAGAAGGATCTTGTGGAGGATGTGCTATCACCAATTCGTTCTTCTTGGAGTAGCTCTGGGGTTACCATAGTCGCAGATGGATGGACAAATACAAGGCGTAGACCATTGATAAACATCATTGCTACTTCACCAAAAGGAGCAATGTTTCTAAAGGCGGAAGACTGCTCGGGAGAGGTAAAAGATGCATAATTCATTGCTAATGTCATTATCAAATATATTGAACAAGTTTGTCCTAAGAGGGTGGTGCAAGTTGTCACGAATAATGCACCGGTATGCAAAGCTGCAGGTTTGATTATTGAGGGAAGGTATGACCACATCTTTTGGACACCTTGCATTGCCCACAATCTGAATCTGATCTTAGAGGAGACGAAAATAAAGTTCCATGGATAAAGGAACTCACAGGGGAAGCAAGGGAAATTGTGAAATTCATCACCAACCACCACCAGTCTCAAGCAATATTTCGAGAGTACTCCAAATTGGAGTTGTTAAAAGTTGTTGAGACAAGATCTGCATCAAACTTCATATTGTTGCGTCACCTTGTTGAGGTTAGGAAAGCATTAGTGTCTATGGTGGTGAGTCATCTTTGGGCCGAGTGGAGACAGGCAGATTCAGAGCAGGGATTTGTGGTGCGTAGATTGTGCCTTGATGAGAATTGGTGGAGCAAGATAGATTTCTTGCTAATGTTCACAACCCCTGCATTTGAGCTTCTTCGGAATGTTGACACCGACAAACCTTACTTAGGAGAGGTATATGATGGCATGGATTCAATGGTTGAGAAAACTATGGAAATAATTTCACAGGAGTCGCCACAACTTTTGTTTGTAGATGGTTAGTTTGCCGAATTAATCAAGAGAATCATTGTTGACAGGTGGAACAATTTCAATACTCCATTGCATACTTTAGCACATGCCTTGAACCCAAAATTTTATGATGAGGAACTTATTGCTCAAAGCAATGAGAAGAGGAAGGCACCCCATAAGGATAGGGAGGTGGCTAATGGGCTGAAAAAAGCACTTATGAGAATTTTTCTAGCTCATCTACACAGGGAGGTGAAGGAAGAATTTGCCAGTTTTGCTGCAGGTATAGATGATTATTCAGATATATCATCTTTGGAGGAGAGAAGCACCATGAATCCAGTTAGGTGGTGGATTTGTCATGGAGAAAATGGTGTACATTTACAAAACCTTGCCATTCACGTCCTTTCACGAGTGGCAAGCTCTTCATCAGCTGAAAGGAATTGGAGCACCTATGGTTTTATTCATTCTGTGAGGCGCAATAGGTTGGGCTCACAGAAGGCAGAGGATCTTGTTTATGTGCACTCCAACCTTCGGCTTGCATCTCGTAGGGGTTCAAAATATGGCAATGGTCCTTTTAAGGAGTGGGATGTGGATCCAAAAAATCCTGATTTGGATCTCTCTCTTGCTGCCTTGAATATTGAGGACTAGGATCATAGAAGTGGAATGGACCAAACATCTTCTTCAGCTACACCATCCACTGCTGAGCATGCTTCTGCTACTATATTTGATGAGGATTCTGATAATGAGTATTACTCTTTTGACTTTATTGTACTTGCAACCTCATATATATAATAAAGGCTGATTTTGAGATTTTGATATATAATAAAGGCTGGTTTTGGATATTCCGATATTGTTATTTTCATTATGTGTCTGTTATCAATGATCATTCATGAGTAAATGTGTTGTAACTTGTAAATTTGTAATAGTTTATGCTTTGAGTTTATGATTTATCATATATGTTTTAAAGTTTAAACTTGTAAAGTTGTATGATTTGACATAACATTTCTTAAATGTCCTAAATTATAATATAAATTTAAATTATATATATATATATATATATATATATATATATATACCGCGTTTC